>JAYKQN010000010.1:26057500-26294422 GCA_036785175.1 Eupleurogrammus muticus | reverse complement strand
TGGATGAATCAGTAAATTGTGTAATGACCTGGAGCTGAAAGGTTGCAGGAGATGCCTGTTCAACATCATGATTAAATGATATTGTCCCATTGTGTTGCAAATTGATCATTTTATCTCAAACCATGATCTTTCCTAATGAACACTAACCACAGTGCTTTCACATCATAAAACAGTTTTTTTGACAATAGGCATGTGTCAAATATCTATGTGTCTGTGTCTGTAGAATGCTGCATTATGTAACTATCACAGTCTCATGTGTATGTGACGTCCCTTTCCTTTCTCTCTCTCTTGTGAATCTGGGAGAAACGTGTATGAAGACACTTCACCATGGTGACAGCTCCTCAGGGGACGATGAAGAGACTCATTAAAGTGCTGCTGCTGCTAAAAGGACTGTAAAATGATGGTTTATAGAATACAGGTGATGAGGCAGTAGTATTGATCAAAAACAGTTCTGTTTTATAGAAAATATTCCTGCATTGTGATGGTTACAGGAATAACATGTATAAAGTTGCTGAATAAATCAATTAGTCATTTATTATAAACATATTTAGTGCCATTTTCTCTACTTAGATACTTGGGTACAATTTTGAGTAACTTATCCGCTCTGCTCACAATACTGCTATACTGTACTACATCTACTCACAATAGTGCTATACTGTACTACATCTACTCTCAATACTGCAATACTGTACTACATCTACTCATAATATTGCAATACTTTACTCCATCTTCCCAGAATACGGCAGTACTTTTCTACATCAGCTCATAATACTGCAATATTTTACTACATCTACATAATTATTTATTACATAATTATGATTATTTTAACTAGATAAACATATTATACCATGTACGTTACTACACTAATAACTGTATTAACTGTCTTTCCATACCCTGCTACTTGTCTTGGGGTACTCATGTCTTGTCCTGTCATACCTGTTTGTTCGTTCCTAGTTTAGCAACACTAGGCAAAAGTAGCCTTAAGCGACTGCACTTTACCATTGTTAATAATAATGTAGTTTAAGATTGTCTTGTCATCATGTTATATAATAACATTTATTATTATCACCTACAAAAAATATGTTTGTTAACAGATGAAACCTTCACAAAATGAGAATAAGATAATCCAGGATTAAATATTACAGTTACAAGGGGAAAGAGATTTATTTTTAGACAAGTGTTTTTTACTCTGGACTGGAGCCAATCAGATTAAGTGACAGCAGGAGTTTCCCATCATGCACTGGGCTGCCTGGACCTTGCACTCGCTTGCAGTTAATGAAGAGCAACAACTGCAGCGTCTGGCTCCAAAAACTTCACCTTGATCTCATGAGGATGTTGTGTCTCAAAGCCCAGATAAATACAAAGAGTTGTATCAGGAAAGGCTTCCAAAGTAAAACCAAATCACGGCAATCAAATCGATGACTTTCATACCAGTCATGGTACAGGTTAACAATGAGTAAGTGCTGTTCAACTACAGGGTGCCGGTAGAAATTTGACTACTGTTGTTCAAAGTAGATTTTGAATGCTGGACCTATGACAGGAAAAAAAAAAGAGATGGTTGGTAGATGGACTAGAAGTCTAGGACCAGTGTCCAAGTTGTTCTATCATGGTGTAGATAGGAACAGAAATGCAGTAGGAGTTATCTAGAAGGAGGAGTTTGTTAGGAATGTCCTGGAGGTAAAAAAAAAAAAAAAGTTCAGATAGAGTGTTGAGTCTAAAGTTAGAAATCAAAGGTGTGATGTTTTATGTTATAATAGTGGGTATGAGAGCTAGTATGAGAGTTGGAGAAGAGGGAGAAATTCTGGTTAGACCTGGAACTGTAGCATCCCGAGAAGTGACAAATTCATTGTTACAGACTTTAATGGACGTGTCGGTTCGGGAAACAGAGATGATGAGGAGTTGATGGGCACTTTCGGTATCCAGGAGACAAACACAAAAAAGACAGATTGCGGTTGACTTTGCAAGAACAGTGGAAACAGTTATAGTGATAACTTTCTTCAGAAGAGACAGTAAGATAGGGTGACTTAATAAAGTGAAAGTAGGGGCTCACAGGTAGCCTAGATCTTATGTAAAAAGTGTAACTATGTAGAGGATAAAGAGGGGAAAGACAGTCGGCCAACAGGATTTTAGATTGTGAAAAGATGCCTGAGGAATGGAGTTGAAGTTTGCTGGTGCTCATCTTGAAGAACAAGGGAGATTTGCAGAATTGTAACAACTAATAAAGGAATAAAGTTGATCAGCCATACAATGAAATTATGGGGAAAAGTAGTTGAAGCTAGACTAAGGGTAAAGTGGGCATTTGTTAACAGCAGTATGGGTTGATGTCATACACGTTGATAGAAAAGTACAGATCAGGTCAGAGTGTCTTTGTAGACCTGGAGAAAGCTTATGGTTGTATGCCCAGAGAGGAACTGTGGTTTTGTATTAAGATGTCTGGAGTGGCCGTGAAGTATGTTAGAGTGGTGCTGGACATGTATGAAGACTGTAAGACAGTGGTGCAGTGTGCTCTAGCTGTGATAGAGGAATTTAAAGTGGAGGTAGGACTGCATCAGGGACCAGATGACATTATGTATTGCAGTGAGAGCAGGGAACAGGTTTAGGAGTAGCTAGAGGGGTTTACCCTGGAAAGGAGAGAAATGAATGTTAGCCCCAGCAAGATGAAGTACAAGTGTGAATGAGAGGGACCCAAACAGTCCAAAGCAATGGAAAGTATGTAAAATCGTGATCAGGCAGACTGGAATTGTTGAAGAAAAGTGTCAGTTGTGATGTGCAACAGAAGGTGTAACTATGCTGAGACGAGCAATGCTGTTTAGGCTACAGACAGAGTCACCGAGGAAAAGACAGGAAGCAGAGCTGGAGGTAGCAGAGATGAAGATGCTGAGGTTCTTTTTGGAAGTGACCAAGGATAGGATCAGGAATGAGTTCAGAGGGACAACACATGTTAGAGGTTTCAGACATTAAGTCAGAGAGGTCAGACTCAGATAGTTAGAACATGTCCAATGGAGAAAAAAGGAATATATTCATGGAAGGATGCTGAATTTTGAACTGCCTGGCAGGAGGCCTAGTGGAAGAACAAAGAGGAGGTTTATAGACATAATCAAAGAGGACATGAAGGGAGTTGGTGCTAGAGAAGAGGACACAGAGGACGGTGATGGAGGCAACTGATTAGCTTTCCCTGAAGCAAAAAGACACAAGAAGAAAAAGAAGGTGGAGAGCAACTGAGGTGCCTGGCTTTTAAATAAAAAAAGTCTCATAAGACTATAATTGGCTGATACCTGCATGACATCAAAGCCAGTCGGGCTCAAGTCAGGAAACAAACAAAACTAACCTGTATGCATTGTGCCAGAGATGAATCCAGTGCAGGCCTGGCTCATGTTCCGTAACATCATTTTGGTACAACAGTGATGTAGACTGAGGACACTGAGAAATTACCACACTGGTGAAGATATTATTATAATTGAGACAGTGATGGGGTTATGCTTGGTCCTGCTAATAGGGAGTGGTAGATGACATAACCAGTGCTTAAAGGTTTTGAGGCTACTTTGCCTGAATAAAGTTTAGTGAAAATATACAAGGGCAGCTACTGAACCTGCAAAATTTTCCTGCAATTTAATTCATTTATTAGTTCTTTTTATTAGAAAAATGTACATATAAAGGATTTTCTCCTAACTTTTCTGCAATGTTTTAACTACTATCAACTCATAAAACTGATGTTTTTTTACTAACAAAAGAAGCTGTCTGATGTGGTGATGACATCAAGATATCCAAATGAAACTGAGCCAAAGCTCTACAGCATCCTGGTTCATGTGGTTTGTTGAGGCCTATTTATCCAGGTATCACAAAAGATAATAGTCAAAATTGATAGATCTATTGAATTTCCAGAAGTCCAAATGAAAGGGAGATAGAGAAGGTCAAACGCACACACTGTGTGTGTGTGTGTGTGTGTGTGAAAGAGAGAGATACTATATGCCCTACCCTAGTTAGTTTCCACCTGCTCAGGTGTTTGGTGCAGAGATTCAGCTGAAGCTGAACTGAGAGCAGAACAGCTCCCTGAAAACTGAACCATGTGCTCAATATTCCATAATTACACACTAATGATACTCACATTATTAACTGATCTTAATTATTTTTTCAAATTAATCAAATTACTCGTTCAGCATTGTGCTGTTTTTCTTCTATATTTCATCTTATTTCTATTTTTTTCATTAATTGTTTTCATTTCAATTCTCATGGATTTTGTTTGTATGTATACAAACAATATAAAATACATACAATACTGTGTTGTTTGTATTTTATATTATTTATATTTTACTTTGTATATACAAAAATAAATAAATAAATAATATTAATCTGTGTTGGCAGAAATATTTAATGGTATTAGTTGAAGATTATCTCTACAAAGCTCAAGTATTCGACCACACTGTAAAAACAAAAATGTATTTTAAAGATTATTTTTTTGCTGTTTAAAAAGTACATTAAATAGTTAAATAGTACATTTCTGTAATTTTACATATATAATAAGATGGTTATTTTACAGTATTTACTTTTTAGAGTGTACATAATAAACCATGAAATACACCACTAGAAAATAGCATCTGACCAACACTGTTGCTTTGATTTGCACATTGCGATGTTAATATATGCAGTAACACAGGAGAGGGCAGATAATCCCTGATGGAGCCGGGGGATCTAAACACCATAATGGCGTGGAGTGGATCCTTCACACGTCCTGCCGACACAAACAAAGCAGCACAGAGAGCAGCTTTTCATCAGCTCCCTGCATCTTATACACAGTTAATGGGGCTCAGTGTGTAGATCTGAGATTATTAGAGAAAATGAAACAGAAGGCTCCCACATCATAAATACAAACCCTCTTTGTGTTCAGGCCAAACATACAGCACAGAGGCTGAAACGAGGTCACATTCACTCAGGCTGTACAGCCACTTTAAACAGTGAAATGTCGAGGAAACAGAAACTTAAAGCTCTCACAGTGTAGAAAGGTCGATGTTAATGTTTGATTATAAGAAGGTCTCAGTGTTCTATAAATACTGTGACATGGTTCTAAACATCCAGTCACAGAGAATACACACAGCTCTGTATTCAGGAACTTAAAACCAGCCTCAGAACATCTGTGAAACTTCCCACTCACTGGTATTCAAATCAGCCAATCAGAGAAGAGGCTTGATAATATATTGTCTCAAAATGACCTGGATTATATATACACTATATTTTAGGACGTATTCACTCACATATGAAACTCCAGCCTTTCAGTGCACAAAGCAAAGCTAGGTTCACAAAAGCCTGGATGACAGAGTCTGGTGAGGATGAACTTGAATGGCCTGAACCCCATAGGGGTGAAAAACAGGCTTTATGGTGGAGCAGTGGGTATCACTGTTGTAGCACTGTTACCTCACATCAACAAGGTCACAGGTTCAAGTCCGTGAGCTGCGGCCTTTTCTGTGTGAAGGTTGCATGTTCTCCCTGTGTGTGTGGGGTGTATGCTGCCTCTCTCCAGCAAGTACGCTACTATTGGCTCCAGCAGACGCCCATGACTCTAGTGAGGAATTAAAGATTATATAAAATCAACAACTATTTTATTAGTATTATATAATTTATTGCATTAAATACTGTATGTGTGATATAGAATATTTTAGCTAAATGCATGCAACTAAACTTTTAATTTTCAATTTAATTCCCAAGCTGCTGGAGTTTTTTCTCTTGCTGTTTTTTTACAGCAAGAGAAAGGCATGAGAAGAGATGTAAAACATCAAATGAAACCCAGGAGCTGTGTGAAATATGGGCCCTAAAAACTTTTTCTCTTTTGAATAAATAGCAAACTCTAAAAACAACACATTGGCAGCCAGTTTACTCTGAAAGTAGATGCAGGGAAAGACATAGTTTCCCATGAATCTAGAAATGTCCAGAAACAGACTTTGGACACAAACACTGTGGGATCATTTCATCATTTACTCTTAAACATTCATGCACATTTCTGCCACTTTGAGCCCAGACATGTTCTCCTCTCTGCTCAGTGTGCTTTGGCCACTTTCGTCATGGATTCACCACAAACACCACAACATGTGCTCAGACTGAACGGAATCCTAAAATACAATGTTTAGGTACTCTTGTAGTTCATACTTTACACTATTTATCTCACAGCTGTTGTCTGCTTATTCATTTATTAAATATGTACTTTGTGTAAAAAAAAAGTGCTATATATACAGTATATAAAATATGATTATTATAAATTAGTTGGTTTAAAATAATTAATTTAAAACATTCTAAAACAACAAACAATGTTATGTATTGATCAAGTGTGAAAGAGTGAAAATAGATGATGAATGAATGAAGATACAATAATATATATGACTTTTCCCACTTCCCTTTGTCAACTAGAACTGCAATTCAATTACTCTACTAAAGTGGATACTTTAAACACATTGTCTTGTATTTTGCTGAACTTTGTATTTGAGGACTTTTACTAGAAAGGATCTGAAAACAGTTCCTCCATCAGATTGTACAATGCCACTATCTAAGTGATTGGGAATATTTTCAGTTTGTTTGTTTGTTACATTGTTTAATGGGGTGTGTTGATGTTATACATAAAAGTAGGTAGGTTATTACATCAACTTGTGATTAAACAAGATTCAAATTTGTGTATGAATTATTTGTCAAAGCTACAAAAACATGAAATAGCTCAAACTGAAAAAAATAATTGCATCAATTTACTTTTTTAATGTCCATTTTTTGTGTTGTGTACGTGAAATTGCGTACACAACATTAAAACAAAATGTACGGTAATACAGACATGTTGTCTGGTGTGTGATTGATTGGCCAGTGATCAAAATCGGTTGATATGGGCACTAAGATGTTTGACAGTACACGATCAATGTCATTTCTGAATGTGCATCTTCAAAGTGGCTGAAACCTGCTTGGCTTTTTTTTCAGCAGGCAGAAACACTTTGATATTATGTGAGCTGCATGGAAATTAAAAACTCTGTAAATGACCGACTGACAAATGAAGCAATTTTACTTCCAAAATACATCCTTTACAATTACAATTTTTAATCATGTGAAATGTTTGCTTAAAAAAACATGTTTCTCTGAACAATTAACACAAGATTTTGTTCATCTCAATTATTTTGGGTTAATTAAAAATAGCTTATTATTGAGGTAAATTCTACGGATTCAATAACTTCCATACCTCAAAGATTTTTATATGATAGAAAGAATAATTATAATCCATGTTTATGCCAATTAGGAAATTCTTAAAGCTTTTTCTTTTCTCTTACTGCCAGATTGAGGTGAATGTTTCATTCATATTGCTCACAGATAACAGAACTCACAGAAACATCCCCTGAGATAGGAGGCCACTTTAACTGTTCACTGCTCTCATATCAAGGCCTCGTCCACATCTCAGCTGTCAGTGAGGTGACAGACCAGTCTGGACAAAAGCCAAAATATTTAGCTGATATCATCTCAAGGACAGACAGATAAATGCTTCTGTGGGAACCAAACTGTTTCTGCTCTCAAACTGTTTAAATACACATATTCTTAACTGCTGGTGAGAGCTCGAAGAGAAAAATCCAACAGTTCAGCGTTTGAACTGCAAACTGAGTCTCAGGGAATGACGTGAAGCAAGCTGAGACTGAAGTGGTGGTGACGTGGGTTCACTATGACCACAAAGATCGCCATGGTTACTCAGTCTAATAAGGTCAACGTGTGACGCTGGTGTTACCATCTTAGCAAACTCCTGGAAGGTTTCCATCTGCAATCAGGCGACGAATGCTTTTTTTTTAGTTTTTGCAATCCTGTTGATTTGGAGAACATTAACAGCACATTTTCTTCAACCATTTCTCACATGTGTTTCTGATAAATACTTTAGTGATTCAGAGTCTGTTTTTCTGCAGGCACGTCTAACAATGACAGAACTATTCTTAGCCTGATGGTGGCTAAGAATAATCTCATTCAGCAGACCAGCTTCACACAATCTTGACAGCTGGTATAATAAAAATAATTTAAAAAAAAACATTTTTTCCCCAGTAAGACATACAGAGCCGCTTCATTATCTGCTGGAATCTCAAATATGGACACGTACATCTGCATCGATGGAGAATTCTATTGCAAGTGTAACATATTTCTGGTTCTAACAACATAAAAATATGTGTATCTCAAATAATCAGAATATTGTGAAATAAATTCAGTATTTGTTTTTTATTCATTTCAGAAAGTGAAACTCATTTCATTAGACAGATTAAACAAATTCAAGCCTTTATTTCTTTAAATTTTGAAGATTATACAGATAATGAAAACCCCAAGACATTTCATGATATTGTAATTATTTGAGATGCATGCGTTTTTACATCAATAATAAAGGAACATCTATCATAGCAGTAAGTAACGACTTCAATATTTCCTGCAAAAATGGTCTTGACTCCTCAGAGCATCATGAACACAGGAGTCTTTAAGATTGAAGATTTATGACTCCTAAACATGTTTGACAGTAGCTCACAAACACCAGACTGAAGATCCTCCGGGGTCTATCAGTGTTCTTCAGATAAATCTGTGATATTTTTTTCCAAGTGATGATGTGAGATGAACTAATACACAAATCAAACCTCAAATATTTAGGTTCCCTGGGAAATATGTCACAAAAGACCTTTGAGGGCTCTCTGTGTACAAGATTTTTGAGAAATTTATGCCACAAGTTCATTGAACCCATACCAGCAGGATGTAAACACACTGCTCTTTAGTTTGTGACAGGATTACCAGACAGGCAGAGTTGCTTTACAGAGCGTTGTACTCCACACACTTTGATGGATCAGTTGTGAAGTGTTTCTGGCAGATCGTCATCAGCCTCTTCAGACCCTGCAGAGGGAAACAATAATGAGGATCAGCATGTTTCAGCCACACACACGACGCCAGCAGAAAAAAAAAAACGCTATTGAACACTTGACCATGCTAAAAGAAATATTGCAATAAAAATTACTCAATAACAAGTAAAATTCCTGAATTGAAAATGTTACTGTAAAAGTAAAGTAGTATATTATACTACATGTTTTAATTACTAATTACAGTAGTCTACACACTCCTGTTGAAAAAGCAGGTTTTTGTGATGTAAAAAATGACTATAATTCATTTTTCCACCTTGTGACTTTTAATTTCAATTGATCGATACAATTGCAAAACAAACAGAAATTTTTCAGGGTGAAGTAAAAAAAAAAAGACAGAGATAATGAGATTTATAAGTGAGACACAATTCATGGGCTGTGGATTTATTATTTCTATTATGAGATTCCTCTTTCATGTCTTTCAGAGTTTACCAGCTGACATCAATAAGTACATTACAGACATCATTAAATACATGTTGGAGAGGGAATATGTCATGGTTTGTTATTGACTCTCTAGACTTTATAAATAGATATTTTAGCAACTCTAATTTTTATGGTAGTATATGAAAGTTAATTTTACAATGGCCCCCAGTAGGCACAACAGACTGCAGAAGAACATGCTGTTAACATACAGAGCCTGCATGCAACTGCATCTTGACAATGAAAAATTAATGTCATGATTTGAGTTATCACACTGTTAAAATAGTAGGTCAGATATATCTCAAGACAGAGAAAATAAATCACAAACCACATTTACCTACTGTGCTGGGTGTCACAAATGTTTTAGGGAATGATTTAACACCTATACTGTATATAACTGACATTGTATTGTATTGTAATTTCCTAATGTGGGAGGTGATTTTTTATTGTGGCCTTAAAGATAAAAATCTACATTTGTTTCTATTTTTCTTTAAAACAAACGTAAAAGGAACATTTTCCTCAATAAAAATACAAATAAATGAATCAATGTAGTGTGTTTACTAGAGTTGATCAACTATTCAAAAATTAAGTAAATGAGGCATCACCACTTAAGTCTTATTTTTTACAAAAGTAACTGAGGGTGATTCTGTAACTCAGGGGATTCTCTTTTGTTTCTTTATATGTTCCAATTTTTCTGTTTTATAGTTATGCTTTTTCTTTCTTTCATTATTGTGATTATGTATATCAGCCATTCCACTAATTCAAAGAGAACAAAAGTCTCACCTGAATATATTTTCTCTGAGTCTCGTCGTTGAGGACATGTGCCACGTGTTTGGAGAAGATCTTTTCTCGCCCAGTACGGGCGTGGATACCCACCATGGTCACACCAATAGGCCAGGGAGCGTTTCCAATGGCCATCTGCAGATACGCATCGTTAGCCTGCAAAAATAGTGCAAGGTTATTAAAACATTTAGCTGTGGATTTGTAATAATAAAGACTAAGAGTCAATAACAAACCTTGACATATTCCCTCTCCAACATAAATTTAATGATGTCTGTGATGGACTCTTTGATGTCAGCTGGTAAACTCTGAAAGACATGAAAGAGGAATATCATAATAGAAATAATAAATCCACAGCCCATGAATTGTGCCTCAGCTCTGTTTTACCTTCTTCCTGAGCTTCCTAAAGAGGGGTTTGAGGTAAGACTCAGTCTGTGAGTGAGTGGCACTGGCCAGTTTCCCCTGAACGCCGCGCTTGACATGGTCCTCTCTGCTGTTCAGATCTTTAGCCCAAACACCGAGAAGAAACTGGAATAAAGCAGAAATAGATGCTTACTGAAAATAGTATTATCATTTTCAGAATAATCTATAAGAATAACATTCTCATATCGCTGACCCTAAATTCTGTACATTAGATGATGTGAGTTCTTATTATAAAACAACTATTTAATTTTGCTGGTTGGTACTGCAGCATAGTTATTACAAAAATGTGTAGTTCTTAAAAAATATTGTTTTCTGTCAGAAAAAAGTCCAGGAACTTTAATTGCATTAAGGAACCATTTTGAGAATTTTTACCCTTGTTAGGCCACCTGACCTATCAAAGAACTCCTGTACTTCAACACTTTTATTATTTTTTATTTATTTTTATTCATTCATTAACATTTTACATCAAATTATTTTAAACAATGCAGTATACATTATTGACAATATAAGGAGGATGTTTTTTTTGTTTGCTATGAATGCTAAAAAACGGGGAATATATTGATATAATAAGTAATAATGTAATTCCTATTACTTTTTTTTCTCCTTCAATATATTTAGGAAAAAAAAAGAAATATGCTCATTAACTAAATATTATGAATAGTGACTATGACTATGAATTAACAAAGAAACAGTACAAGATTTTTGATCCAACAGCTCCCCCTAGACAGACTTATTCTTGGTTCTTACCCTCAAAAACTTGTCAATAACGTCCTGGTCTCCATGATCGTCTCCTGTACCCAGAGTTCTGCCGAGAGCCTGGAGGAGAATTACTTTGTGTTAAGACAAAAACTGAGTCATAACTTTAACTTACCAAAGCTGAAAAATGATATTTTACAGCAGTGAACCTTTAAGTTTTCCACACATTTTAGACTTCTCTGTAGATTTTTCAGACATATTAATGTGTATTAATAACAGACTATTTTCCCTTAACATACTGAATATATCAGATTATATTAGGGCTTAGAAAAGGAGACTAAACGCTCAAAACGCTATTTTTTATTAATGTATTAATTCATTCTTTATGCTGTATATATATGCATCTATTCATCTATAACATACCTCCAGTTCTTCTATAGTGGTGTTTTCTTCATGCACTTTCAGGTCGTGCTGTGTATCCACTTCTCCTGCCTCTGTACCGCCAACAATCTCATTTAGGTACTGTTGGTCAATCTTATCCATTGCTGCCTTCAGGTCATTCCTCAAACCCTGAAAACACAGAGAAAGCAGGAAAGATTAAACAACGTCAACTAGCAGCCTACGTGCTAAATGAGGGGTGTCCAATTCTGCTCTGGTCCCATTTTTAAAACCTCCTAACTCAATCACACCTGATTCACAGCAAATTATTAACCTGTTATCAAGCTCTTGACAAGCTTAAGCTGCTTGGTAACAAGTTGATAATTAGAAACACATGTGATTGAGTAGGGAGCTTCTTAAACATGCAGGGCAGCAGCTCTCCAGGAGCTATAATACCATGAAAGTACCCACATAAATTCAAGTATCCAATAAGGAGCAAAAGCAAATGTTACCATGTAGGTTTTGCTATAAGGTCCACAATTCTTTGCAACAAATCTGTTTAACCATCTCAACATTCACTATCATTTTAATATGCTTTTGATGAAAATGACAATAATGATATAAATGTGACATTTCCTCTAATGATTAAACTAGTTATTCCCAAAAGGAAAACAACATGAGATAATCACATATATAATAATTTCCTTCTTTCTTAACCTCAATAACATGTGACATGTAACTGTGACGTTAAAATGAAACTGAGCTTCACTACTTCAGTGAACTTGTGAGGAGTTTATTGGACACGTTTCTGTAAAGTTCAAAGAAAGGGACATGTGCAAAAAAGGTGCTAATGACATTTTTCCATATGCCATTGATTCATATGGAATTGATGCAATATGCAATTGATTCAGCATGTTGTGTCAACCTCAGTCCTACCTTGTTCACTTCTGGAGTCAGAATCTCAATCTTTCTGAGTCTCTGGAAGGCATCGTAATCAGACTCTCCAAACAGTCGGATCGGTTCACCTCGTTCCCTCAGCCGCCGAATTACCTAAACATACACACATTACTATGATAGGTAAAGAAAATTACAAAGAGGAACAACTCCATATCTTTTATTAACTCACCTCCTGTCGTGACAGCGTCATTGGCAGCTTCTCTTCTGTCAGTTCCAGTTCTAACACTGGATTTGCAGAGGTAGATGCCTCATCTTCCTCCTTTTTATCAATCTTCAGGAGAACAAAGAGGAAACAGAAACAGACCTATGTTGTTAGATGGATGCAAATGTATTATAAAGTATTTATTAATATTAAAGGGGTTTTTTTCTGGGCAGTTGCTAATGAAAGTAGGATGTGTGAAAGAGCATATTAGAAAAGTTGTTATAAGATAAGAGGATGTCTCACTAGAATAAACGGGATTGCACAATCACTATCACTATCGTACCTGTGATCACCTAAAACAACAAGTGTATTATTGAGTTTTACTATTTAAACTTTAACTTTTATGCTGTCTGCTGCCAAACATAATCATTTAACCGTTTAAAAAAAAATACAATAAGAAAATTCATAGATTGCTACTAGCTCATGCTTTCATGGGCACATGCATCTGGACACTCATAGATTGTGGTTTAACAAGCACAATCCAAAAGAAACTGATGTCAGAGAAGCCTTCCAAACAAACAAAGACCTTCACTCAAATAAACACCGTGCACTACAAGTGTGCAAAGAGCAGAAACATTTTAAGCCTTGCACAAAGTAAAACAGAAATGCAGTTTTCCATTGAACAACTTGTTGCAAGGCAAGGCAAACTAGTGACACAACACCAGGAAGAACTCTGATTGTATGAATAGCAAACCTGACATGACAGATTAATGCAAAAACAAAAAGCACAGCTTGATAATATATTTGTTTTTTTTATTTCACGTCAGTATCCCATCATGCTGAAATACACACAAGATTGTGTCTGTTTCGGCTCGGTTGCTTCCTTTCCTTGGTTCCTTTGTTTTTTTTTTAGCAGTGACTGTTGGAGAGTTTGTAAGATAGGAGTAGTAGCATGTAATCTATGTGTCAAAGTGGTTACTACATATATAAATTAGTTGCTAAAAGACGATGATGGAGTATTACGGCCTCTTGTTATTTCTATGTTTTCAGATTGAATTTATTTGAATTAAGGCTTAATGAATGATATTTTAAAAAGTGGTGCCAAGGAAGCGGAGCATTTTTGGACAGGGTGTCTTTTATCCTTTCATCATCGTCATGCATCCTGCCAGCTACTTTCACTGTGCAATCCCATACCTGGCTCTCAGGGGGCTCCTGCTGAACCTACAGATGCAGGCAGCAGAGGCAGGTTGGGAAGAAACAGCACAGTAAACACAGATACAAAGACTAATGTACACCTAAGCTTTACTGGAGAAAAATAGGTTTAACTTCAGTTCTGAAGTAGTGTCGTACAGGAGGAGACTGAATGGCAAACATGAGATAGATCTGGAAAAAAAAGAGAGAGGATGATCCAATGATGAACTACCTTATATCCACATCTTCTGAAGTAATCATCTTGCTCCTTCCGTGCAAGATCAGACCTCTTGAAGAATTTCTTGGAGTCCTGGAAATAGAAAGTTAATGACTAAACTCTATTATCACAGTTACATCATTGCTGTTTGATTTTACTATGATGTTGTGGATTTAATTTTTTTTCTGTCACTGAAAGTGACAACAGAGTGCATGAAAGAAGTCTCCAATATTAATGAATTATTATTATTTCTTTATTTTAAACCAATCAATAGCTCATTTTACAATTATGAAGTTTAAAGCCCCAAAATGTTTTCTTCTTGTACCTCCTAGCGGAAATATTTTATATAAAATATATTGTCTTCTTCACAAGCTGTTGAGGCTTTTTCAACCCACATATTTAGTTACACTTCATTTCAGTGGAGGTGGACAAAGTACTGAGACGATTTACTTGATTGAAAGTAGAAATACTGACTTCTAAAAATAATTTAAAAAAAAATAATGAATACAAATAATTTACTTTTATGAAGTAAAAGTTGTGAATTGAAAATGTCACTTAAGTAAAAGTACACAATCAGCTAAATGTGCTTCTTTAAAAAGTAAAAGCACACTGTGTTATGCCATAGTATATTATACAGTGGTGTATGAAGCCACGTTGCCACATTAAGTAAAAGTACAGAAACGTCTATTAGAATATCACTGAGTAAAAGCACGTATGATATGTACTGTTCTTAAGTATCAAAAGTATTTTTCATATATTAAAAATACTGAAGCATTAAGAGTAAAGTAAATAATGATAAAAGGAATGTAGAGAATGATGAAGTTGACTGTTTACTGTTTGTGCATCACTGGAAGCTTCAGGTTTCTGTGTAAACAGAATATTGATAACATGGCAAGTCCTACGTGTTTCACATCGTTTTCAAATGGTTTCCACCAAAAGTATATTTTATGTTCATTTTGTTTATATATATATATATATATATATATATATATATATATATATATATATATATATATATATGTACTAGCTTTAATCACTAAACACCGAATACACCGCGAATACTATTCACACGTGCATAATTAAATTTATAGATAATAGAATGTTGCAATTATACAATTTATAATCACAGGGAAATGCCCAAGTAAAGTTACTTAGCTACATTAATACACATGGGTCATTCTGGAAAGACAAAGTTGACTTGGGATGTTAGCTAACCTGTTAGCATTAGGGCTAACCTACAAGCAAACTTCACATCACGACTCACGTCAACAAGCTGCTTCTCTTCCAGCTGTTTCCGCTTCCGGTTGATCTCAGCTTTCAGTATATCCATGATATTAACGCCACAGCGCCGTTTTAACGGTTTGTTTCAACAAATAAACACAACATTAATTCCTGCTGTTACAACGCTAAACACGAACCAGTGCGACCTATAAGGCGGAAGTTAAACTACATCACCCAACCACAGAACTTCAAAATAAGAGTGGCTGGCGATTTTCTTCTCTGGTGACCATTTCAAAAATAAAAGTGGGAAAATAAACATGTAAATTGAATTTTGTTTTCAATAGCCTATGTAGAGGTGGTAAGTAACCAAGTACATTTAATTAAGTACTGTACTGTACAGTTTGAGGTACTTTACTTGAGTTACATTATTCTTTTCACTTGACGTTATATTTATCTGAGAAGTTTGATTATAAAAACTTTTATAAGTATTTTATATGTAAAACACATTATCAGTTAATCAAATAACACAACATAAAATAACACAACAGTACAAGTTAGCACCAAATTCACCTTAGTTATGTTTAAATACTTTTACCATGTCAAAGAATGAGTATCAACATTCTAATGATCTAAATACTACTGTTAATACAACATTAAAAGGTGCCATTTTGCATAATGAGTAATTCTGATGTTTATACGTACATTTTGCTGCTGATACTGTACTTTTACTTATGATTAAGCATTACTTCATTGTGCTATTGATATTTTTACCTAAGAGAAGAGAAGAGAAGAGAAGAGAAGAGAACAGAACAGAACAGAACAGAACAGAACAGAACAGAACAGGAAAGAAGAGAAGTGGCCTGAACTTACATGAATCCTGATTAATGTAATGTGTAATCAAGAAAATAGTCTAATACCTTTTAGCCATTTAGACATGAACAGATACTATATATTTTGTTTTCATTTTTAATATCCTATTAATAAAAATAAATGATGATGATTATTATTATTATCCATCCATTTTCTATACCCACTTATTCTTCACTAGGGTAATATTTAGTAATATTTTGGTATATTAAAGTAGAGTAGCAAGTGAAAAACCTGGAGAAAGACAAATTCCCCAGAATTAAAACATCAATGGAACACATTTTGAATATAAACTTCAGGTATATTAAACACACGAACTTGAAAAAGTAAACGACCATTCTCCCCCATTTCTTTTCTATTAAAATTTTAGATGTTTTATTCATTAGCCTAAAGTATGGACACATATGCTTGATATGTTTAAAAATAAAAAGTGTAAAATTTGCAATGAATTGTGAAAAAAATGTGTTTATATGCTGTTGTAATAAAGCACTTTTAAAACATGTATTGCAGTAAAAGTACTTTCTTATTACACTGATAATTAACCAGGTCACTGATAATGAGCCACCGACGAACTGGCTCTGTTAACATTATATGATCGTAATTTTACAAAATTTTGTCTTAGTAGTTGATCAGAAGATGAAGTGCTGTGGTCTCGCCTGAGTCGACCTTTCAGATGAGAACATACCGTCAGGTGGCGCAAAGGGATATTTTCTCTAATATTAAAGTCATTAATTTATTTACATGGCGAAAGGGATGAGCCAGCAACCTAATGGGAACAGGAATAACAGACCAGACGTGATTCATCAGCTGCATTTGGTGTGAACACGGATTGAAATGTGCCGATGACAGGATGTGACCGTAGCCTGGCGACAAATGAAGTGATTAATAAAGCGGCAGGCGGACACTTATGTTTCCGCGGAGCGCATCCAGCCGCTGATCTTTCCCGACTGGAGACTGAGCAACACCTGCTGAAGATGGAGTTTGTGGAGAGGAGGAGGAGGAGGAAGTCACAGAGCTTTAAGCTGGTCACGGATGATGAAGGTAGGCTACTGCTGGATGAATGGAGACGTTGGAAGACGCGCGCGCGTGTATGTTTTGTGCGCTGTGTCTGAGCAGCAGCAGGAGCAGCAGCAGCACAGGCGACCCTGTAAACAAAAGCGATGATGGCCACGACAGTTTTGCCTCACAGCGACTCTGCTCAGTCAAGTCTGAACCCTGCAGGTCAGTCTGAACACTGGGGAGAGTCTGAAGAATGAATTACGCTCCAGAATGTGAGAATATGTAGTGCGCAATTCTGACCGTATCACATCTGAAATTGTTCACTTTTTGCTGAAGCTATAAGCTCTAGGCCACCTCTCTCCACTACTTCAAATCACCTACAGGTGGTAGATTTTGCATGGGATGGTGGGGGGAAGGGTTCTGCAACCATAGCTGTAGACATGCATTAACATGCATTCATAATATTGATTCATAATAGTGAGAACATGTGCATTTGGATCTAATAAAAACATAAGCAGACGATTTTTATTTTGGAAAATGTAGTAATTCCTGTGTAGTGCTTTGACACAACATATGAAATGAGAAAAGTTGATAAGATAAGATAAGATAAGATAGGACTTTATTGATCCCACAACGGGGAAATTTGCTCGTTATGGCAGCTAAGCACAGATGTAAGAGAGTACAGAGTACAGAATAAAGAAAAAAAATAAAAGCTATAAAAAATACACAACACTATATACTATATACAATTCGTTGAATTTGTTGAGCAGCATACAGAGTATGCATTATGGACATATTTAGAATGGAAATAAATACTAATAATAAGCAAGAAAAAGGTATGCATAAGCAAAGCATATATACATAGATACATGCACGTACATACCTACATACATAAACATACACACATACACACATATTTGCATATATATATACGCACATACATATCCATGCACATACACACATGTACACATACATAGCTAATGCATACTTAAGGTGCAGGATGTCTGTGTAGAGTAAAGTGACGAGTGGAGGAAAAGTGACTACAATGAGATTTATGTTTATGTTATGTTATAAAATCTTATTGCTGTCGGGATAAATGATCTGCGGAAGCGCTCCTTCTTACAGCAAGGGTGTTTGAGTCTTTGGCTGAAGGAGCTGCTCAGCGCACCCACTACCCCATGCAGAGGGTGATGGGGGTTGTCCATGATGGTGGTCGGCTTTGCCAACATCCTCCTCTCTCCCACCACCACCACAGACTCCAGAGGGCATCCCAGTACAGAGCTGGGCCTCCGCACCAGTTTGTCAATTATCCTTCTGTCCCTGTCTGTGCATCCACCCCCCCAGCAGACCACTGCGTAGAACAGGGCAGATGCTACGACATAGTCGTAGAAGGTCTTTAACATGGTCCTGCACACTCCAAAGGACCTTAGTCTCCTCAGCAGGTGAAGTCGACTATTCACCCTTCTTGTACAGGACATTAATGTTTGTGGTCCATTCCAGTTTGTTGTTCAGGCGAACACCCAGGTACTTGTAAGAGTCCACTGTCTCAATGTCTTTTCCCTGGATGCTCACCGGTGTGGTGGGGGGTGACTTCCTCCGGAAGTCCACAACCATCTCCTTTGTCTTGCTGGCGTTGATTTGGAGAGCATTGGTCTCACACCAGCTGACAAAGTCATTGATGACCCCTTGTTCTCCTGGTCGTTCCCATCTGATCACACCCGATGATGGCCGTATCATTTGAGAACTTCTGTAGGTGGCAGTTGTCCGAGTTGTAGGTGAACTCTGAGGTGTACAGACTAAACAGAAAAGGTGAGAGCACTGTACCCTGTGTCGCCCCCGTGCTGCAGACTACCACCTCAGACACACAGTCATGAAGCCTCACATACTGTGGTCTGTTGGTGAGGTAGTCGATGGTCCAGGCCGTCAGCTGCTCATCCACTCCGGTTCCCTCCAGCTTCCCTCTCAGCAGTGCAGGCTGTTAAAAGCACTGGAGAAATAAAAAACATGACCCTCACCGTGCTCGCTGCTTGTTGCAGGTGGGAGAGAAATCGGTGCAGCAGATAGATGACAGTGTCATCCACACTGATGCCAGGCCGGTAGGCGAACTGCAGAGGGTCCAGTGCTGAGCTCACCAGTGGGCAAAGGTGGTGCAGGATGAGCCTCTCCAAGGTCTTCATCAGGTGGGAAGTCAGGGCTACAGGTCTGTAGTGGTTGGGTTCCCTGGGCCGTGCGATCTTTGGCACTGAAACTACAGTTCAGGAACCTTCTCCAGGCTCAGACTCAGGTTAAAGATGGGCAGGACCACCTGACAAAGCTGGACTGCACAGTCCCTGAGCAATCTGGAGCTGATTCCGTCTGGACCTGCTGCCTTCCTGACCTTTGTTTTCTTTAGCTGATTTCTCACCTGATCAGCTGTGAGGCAGATCTGCGGCTGCTCCGGGGTGGGGGGTGGGGCTGGCTTTGCTGTGGGTAGGTGTAATGGGGGTGTGGTGGGATGGTTCGAGGGGAGTGCATGCATGATCTGCAGGAGAATACATTTTTCAAACCAACACAAAATGAAAACCTTGTCTTTGACTTTTCACAGATAAAGACATTTCACCATTAATTAAAGCAGAAAGACATAATGGGGTATATAAATTCACTAGAATGAAAGAAGGTAGGAGTTTGATGCTCAAAATTTCCTGGTAGAAGTCCCCAGTCTTAATATGTTCCCCGCAATAAACAATTTCAGTCCTCATCAGTAGCCTTCCACTTTCAAGATGATTTAAAGATATTTATTGGTCATGTGCAAAATTGTTCATGTACAACAAGCAGTGATAAATTGCAGCAATAATGGACAAAAGATAAGACTTTAGTTTCTTTATTAACACGCAAAAGGCTGCAACTCTTGCAATTATTTGTCACACATGTTCTATATTATTAATATATATTTACTTTATTATATTAACACTGATTCTATTTTATTGAACATCTTCTTACAGATTGTTGCACAGATGCTAACGGAGAAGCTGAGGATGTTGCTTTGACTGATGGTAAGTTTCATTTAAGGATTACTTCTATTACATATTATTTAGAGTTGAACTAAATACACACAGCAGTGGAGGAAGTATATCTGTTGTATAAATACTGCATTACAAATAAAACCGCATGAGAAATCATACTTAAGTACAAGGAGCCTACATAAGCATTATGAGTTCGTATGTTAAAGTATGCAGTAAAGTACATGATTATTATGAGTAGGTCCAGCTAAAGTATCACAGTATTATGAGTTGATTAGTAGTTCTAATATTGCAGTATCATGAGCCAATGTAGTTTAAGTATTGCAGTATTATAAGCAGATGGAGTATAGTATTGTAGAAGTGTGTATTGCAGTATGTTGAGTAGATGTAATAAAGTATTGTAATATTATGAGTAGATGTAGTTAAGTCTTGCTGTATTCTGAGTAGGTCTAGTAAAGTATTCTTAATAGAGGTAGTAGAGTATTGCAGTATTGTGAGTAGAGGTAGTACAGTACAGCAGTATTGTGAGTAGATGTAGTACAGTATGGCAGTATTGTGAGTGGATGTAGTACAGTATAGCAACATTGTGAGTAGATGTAGTACAGTATAGCAGTATTGTGAGTAGATGTAGTACAGTATAGCAGTATTGTGAGTAGATGTAGGACAATATAGCAGAATTTTGAGTAGATGTAGTACAGTATAGCAGTATTGTGGGTAGATGTACTACAGCATTGACATCATCAGATTATTAATATGCAGCATCAGTGTTTAGCAGCATGTTACTGTTGTAGCTGCTGCAGGTGGAGCTACTTTAACTACTTTATATACACTTAGCTGCTTTAATTCACTGGTTCCCACTGATGTGTGTAAGATGTCAAAGACTTAAAGGTTGAAACCTCTGGTTATATCTTTAACTATGTTCTGAGTTTAAAACTTTTGATATTATTAAATCTACTTCTGAGAGGAAATAAGTCTGCAGACAAACGTAGAGGAGAAGAAAATACTTGAGTAGATGTTCTGATTATACAGTTGTACTCTATGTGTAGACTGGCTGGGGGAGGAGGGCATGGAGATCAAGAAGCAGATCACAGGCATGATGAGGCTCCTCAGTGATAAAACCAGCAGCCGAGTTTATCAGCGTGTGGGGATAGAGCAGGACACTAAGGACAAGCATCAGACCTGGGTTCAGGAGCTGAAGCCTCCAGAGGAGCATCAGGGCAACAGCTGGACCTCTTCAGGGGATCCAGGTCCTTCGCATTCATCCGCATCCACCTCAACCCCCAACGGTCACGGCTGCAGTCAGTACAGCACGCGCTCCAAAGCTCTGCGTCTGCTCAACAACACCAAGCTCCTGGTGAAAGGGAATGAGATTAATGGTTGGATCCCAAAACTATTCAAATGTTTTGTGTTAGAGGTTTTTCCTGGAATTTATGTGAATTTGTGATGTCATTAACAAGATATTTAAGAATCAAAAAATCCCCTCAGTGTAGTTTTACATTCCCTCTCTGTACCTTCTCTCTGCAGCTCAAAATAACAGGTTGTTTAGGACAGTTAAAATAATTTTAATTATCTTAATAAGTCGTTCCTCTGATTGGAGGATTTTAATGTTATTCTGACACTTTATTTGGTAAGTAGAAATACTGAAAAAAAATTCAATAACAAGTAAAAGTAAATATTTCTATGTACCTAAACCTAGAAATACTACATAAACTTTACTCTAAAAGTGTAATTTTCTGATTTCAGTGCAGTACAGTATTGGTTACAATTATTTAGTAACATTTACTAACATAGGCTGGTACCTATCTGGGGTGTATCCTGCCTCTCACATGTAACCAAGTGCAATAAAATGTTTAGCACAAGAAAAGAATTATAATCTACTAATATAATTGTTAACAAATACTACAAATAGACTGTAATTTTGAGGAAAATTAAAGTTCCTGTCTAGGAAAAACAAGTAGACTTCACTTGTGTTTAACTAAGTGTAACTTTAAGAGTTGGATGCAATTAAGTATGAGTGTTATTTGATATTGCAGCAATAAATTTGAATTAATCATTTGCGTGCAAATACTTTCTAATTTAAGTAAATCTTATGAGTTATGTTTTTTAGTGTGCATGCATGTCTGAGTGGATAATCTCTAACAGACACTCCGCTGCCTCCCCAGCTGATGCACCCGCCCCTGCTGTGCAAGGAGCTCCCTGCTGCATGTGTAACTGTACTGGCGCTTTACAGGCGATTCTGCAGGAGCTGCGCACCATGAGGAGGCTGATGCAGGCTCAGAAAGGTCAGTAAGTGAACACACACACACACACACACCCTGTGAGGCCCAGACAGAAAGGAAATACATAGCATCACTGCCTTTTTCCAGCATCCTTGGGAAGGCAGAAACAGGCAGCATCGCCATGCCAACCCCGCCTCGGCCCCGCACCTCTCCGCAGGCCCCGCAAGAGGAGACCGATCTACAGAGTGGCCCCGCTGACCGTGTCCGGAGCTCAAAGACTCGCTCTTTCCCCCGTGGAGGCATCGCCGCTCATTGCTGCACCTGTAGAGCCTGTGAAGAGGGAGAACAGTGAAGAAGACACATCCACAGCAGGGAACAGTCTCCACGCCTCCTCTGGGGCTCCTATGCAGCCGCCACAGAATCATTCAGGGACTGTCAGCAGCAGCAGTTCTCTGCTGAATCAGGTGAGGGAAGCTCAGGCCATAAAGGTCCAGGTACTCTGTTAGCTGTAATACTCCGTCTCTGTGTGTGAATGTGTGTGTGTGTGTGTGTGTGTGTGTGTGTGTGTGTGTGTGTGTGTGTGTGTGAGTGTGTGTGTGTGTGTGTGTGTGTGTACTTCTGAAGACTGTACTGACTGTACAGATAAGAGGTTGTACTAAAGCAGTGGTTCTCAAATAGTGGGGCGCGCCCCCCCGGGGGGCACGAGGTTTCGTCAAGGTCAGTCTGAGTATGAAGTGTAGATACGAAGTGTAGCAGATCCTCAAGTGACACCATGAAAACATATTTAACAGGGATGAGAAGACAGGCGGAGAGAGATGGAGATAAAGAGACAAAATACTATGTAGCGCTTGGCTTTACTGTGACGAGACGGTGGGAGACGAAGAAAGCCTGATGTTTTTAAAATGTAGCATGAAGCCAAAAAAATGTGTCACTTAAAGACATTACACCCATATCACGCTGATATTTTTCTGTATCATATGGTTCGACATGGTCAGTCAAAAAATGTTTATAGTTTAAATAAGCATTTCATTTAATTTTTGAATTTCAGATGCACTTTAAATCTTTTGTGTTACAGTTAAGCTATTCTTTGTTGTAAGTTGATCCATATTTCTTTCTTTTTTATTATCTTATACGTTAATAAGGATACAGTGTTATGGAGAGGAGTGCTAATAACAATGTTATAGACAAATGATATTATTTATAGTCTCGCATGTTTTCTTCTTTCATGGGGGGGCGTGAGAGAAAATAATTGAGAAGCACTGTACTAAAGAATCTTAGCTCGTCAGAGAGCTGCTGAGGTGAAATCTGCTTAAAAGGGAGGGAAGATGACTCTAATAAAAATAATAAATCTAATAATTTTTAAAAAGTTAAATAAACAAATATATATTTTATAAAAAATATAAAAAAATAAAAATTAAATATTAAAAAAAAAATCTTATATTGTATGTGTGAATTCTGTTTTGCTATTTTGCTGCCACATTATCTCACACCATAGAAAAAGTAAAATAGTATTAATACCTTGATCATTTAAATTACATATTCAAAAAAGTATTAGTTAAAAAAATTATAGAAATATTAAACATAAAAATTATTAAGATAATATGTTATTGTGCATATATGTGCATATATATTATACATATGTGATCATATGTGTGTTCTGTGTTAATTTCTTCATTATAAACAAGACAAAAGAAAAATGTTAGTTAGTAGATAACTACCTAATTAATGAAATAAAGAATTGTTAAAAATTGTATTATTGGAAAAATGTTCAATAAAAAAAAAAATCAAATATTGGTGCCTTTACTCCTTTTATGTGGATAGTGATAGTTTTATTACAATATTTATATAAATGTTTAGTCTTACACATTACCCCACACCATTATAAAAACTCTAAGAAAAGGATAAGAAAAATAATAATATAATTACCTTGATCATAATTATTGTTATGCTTACACTTCAAGAAAGAAAGCAAGAGAGAAAGTGAATGCATCTTCTTTTAATGTACAGTTCCCTAATAATAATAACAAATCACACTGTTGTGTGTTATTTAATTCCCTTTCAGTCTGACGTGCGTCTGGCTGAGGATTATGACGTATTCATCTCTAAGGCTCAGTTAGACTCTATTCTGGTTAACTATACCCGCTCTGGCAGCCTGCTGTTCCGGAAACTGGTGCGTGTCTACAATTCCATTGTGGTCTGAGTAATTATTTTACTACAAACACAAACATTGTCTCATTCATCTCAGTTCAAAGCCAAGTTCATCACAGGTTCAGTGATGTTTAAACATGAGTATGGAAGCTTTAAACCTGGTGCTACTGTCTTTTAGGTTTGTGCCTTCTTTAATGACGCCACCCTGGCCAACTCTTTACCAAATGGTAAAAGAAAGAGAGGACTCAATGACAACCGCAAAGGCCTGGACCAGAACATTGTGGGTGCTATTAAAGGTGAGAGAAGGATAAAAACAGCTTTAGTCAGGTTTCTTTGTGAGGGCTCAGCCATATATTCATGTTATGTGTGTCCAGTGTTTACAGAGAAGTACTGCACTGAGCACAGAATAGAGAAGCTGCCGGGGCCACGAGATTGGGTTCAGATCCTCCAGGACCAAATCAAACTGGCCAGGAGGAGGC
This sequence comes from Eupleurogrammus muticus, assembly GCA_036785175.1. NCBI lineage: Eukaryota > Metazoa > Chordata > Actinopteri > Scombriformes > Trichiuridae > Eupleurogrammus > Eupleurogrammus muticus. The sequence goes on along the minus strand of JAYKQN010000010.1, from coordinate 26,269,395 downwards.
TGAAGAGAGGTAGTTAACTGCTTTAGACTTATTTCTACTTTTCTCTCCTTTATCAGAGTTATTGATACTGTACGTCAATGGTTCCTTTCTATTCTATGAGCCTGTAAAATAAAGCGATGTGTGCGTATGAGTCCTTGTTACATGTGTTCTCCCACTTAAATTACATTTTGTCTTGATTCATCATTTTGTCCTTAAAGTGTCAGAAAATGAAAAAAAAATCTGTTAATGTTACCAAAGTCCAAAGTTCAATATATTCAGTTTATCATGATGTTCCAGAAGAAAAATATTTTGTTTTATTTGAATACCATTTAAGTCCTCAGTAGCCAAAACACAGAAATTAAACAGAAAATAAATTTTAAACAATTTTTTAAAAAGCTAATATAGGTTTGTGTCCAAAATATTTGTTTATTCTATATCCTGTCCATGATGCTCTGGTTATTTCAGCGACCCCTTGTGGGGGTCCTGACCCTCAGGGAATCACTGCTGTACCATATATTTAATGGATATAGTCATGTATTTTAAAGTTGGTGCTATTCAGTGTTTATTTATTTAACCCGCTATTGAATAGCATTGCCATATGGAGATTATTTTACCTTATTTTCTTAAAAGCTGTGATATAAAATTATTGTTTTACAATTAGTTGTGTAAAGGTGGGTTTTATTTTTGAAGGACTTGTCATATAGCAGTAATATGCAAATATACACATTTTTTTTGCATGAAACCATCCTGAGACTATCTAAACAATGTTTTCTAATACTGTATATTTTTAATATACAATATTATTTAGGCTATTTTAAGTAATAAAGCATTAAAAAGATTTTCTAACCATGTCTAAGTAATATTTCATGCAATAGAAGATTAACAATTACAACTACTATAAGTTTTACCAACTCCTGTGACTATCAGGCTGTTTTTTCTTTGACTCTGCAGATGCTGCAGAAGCAGAAGAGTTCTTAAATGGCCCTTCAACAAGTATGAACGCTTCCAAAATTTCTCACATATGAGCAGCTACACACACACACACACACACACACACACACACACACACCGTTGTAGTCAGCCTATTTTATTATTTCTGCCTACACCTTTACATAATGTCATTACTCCATTGTACACCATATTTCCATCGGCCCCCTCCTGAGCTCAGAACGCCTTCACCTTGCTCCACTTCACTGTCATCACACACATGCACAAATACACACACACACACACACACACGCACACACATTGCTGGCTCCCTCATTGGCTCGTAAGTCTTTGTCATGCCGTTGCTGCGACATTTGACATTCTCACGCAGCTTCCCAAAATGTCAGCTAATTATCTTCACACCATGCACCACCTCCCCTCTTTCTTCTCTCTATTTCACCCTCACTGTCATAACAAGATTCTCTTTCTGCTGTCTCATTTGTTTGTCGTTCTTTGTGGGCACAAATGCAAAAAAAGTATTTTTTTTTGATAGTTTTGTTTTAAAATGTTTTTGTAAATTTGTGGTCCAGATTGAAATGTATGGGAATCATCAGAATGCATGGAAGAAACTTCACTCCCAGCACAAAGGTTTAATTTCTCCAAGGACAAAGGGGAGAAAAACACACATGGGCCTTTGACTCTGAGGAAGAAATACAATTAAATATTAAATAAAAGCAAATGGTAACAGGATAAGTAAACTTAATCCCACATGAGGATAAATTGTTTCTGCTAAAATAACATAGACATACTGTATAAAACTACAGGATAATATAAAAGAAAACAAGCAACACTGTAATCAGCCTGAAATCCAAAGCCTCAAAGACGTTGTTCCCTGCATTTTGATAAATTTATTTTGCAGTAATTGATGTTTTTTGTTTTGGTATTAACCGATGGTGGAAATTCCTTATATGTTAAAAAAAAAGAAAAAAACACAAAATTCGATAAGTTTACAACTAGACATCAAAATACTGAAATTGGCGAGACCAATGAGTGGTAGAATCAGACATGGATAAAGAATCACTATGACTCCTTATCTAGCGAGTTATATGAAGAGACTATATAGTGGAAGTCAACAACAAATAGAAAAATACTTTCCAACAATCATTAGGTATACAGTGCATCATGCATTACACTGCACAATCCATGATGGTATACTATAAATCACAACACCTTGCAAAAGTCTTCATACTCGTTTAAGTTTTCAACATTTTTTTATGTATTTATAAATACAGCAGAGATAAAGATACAGCAGAGATGAAGATAAAGGAAAGTAATATGCATGTAATATGTTGGATTTTTCATAATCAAAAAGCTCCTAAAAGTGTAGCTTTTAACATCTCCACAGCTTTATCTCTGATCTGTCTATTGTATTCTTGGTCTTGATGGTGGTGTCTGTGTGCAAGGAGCATCTATCAGTCTGTTCCTCTCATATCTCTCTGTCAACCTCAGCTTTCGTTGTTTTTGTTGTTTGTGCACGGCATTTTGTGAAATTTTTTTTAAGCAATATTTCTATCCTTTTTGGCAACATTTTTCAGACGAGAATCAAAACATCATAATTATATTACTATCATGAAAACATACTGTCCTATAGGCTTGCTGTCCTAGTGTATGGGGTAGTGTGCTCGCCTCATAACCAATAGACCCTTTTTTGAGTCCTAGCCAAAAATATATATTTTACAACAAAAAGTAAAAACATATACACCTATGTATCACACTGCTATCCTGCAGCAGTGCTTTTCTCACAAAGACGATTGCATCCCATCATTTTTTTTTAACATTCAAACCTCCATTGTCTTCCTACTCCGATCATGCTCCAACGTAGTGAGAGTAAATTACCTGATTTATCTACTACTTTATTCCTCAATAACACGGGATACTGTGGTTGTATCCAACGACAAAGACAAAAACCTAATAAGAAAAGTTCATGTGCTGCCATCTTGGGGTGGATAAATGGATACATAGATTTAGTTGTGATTATCTATTTATAAAGCAAGGAGCATCTATCAGTCTGTTCCTGCTCATATCTCTCTGACTGTTGGATGACTGATGGATCTACCTAAATTTTATTATTATTGTTATTGTTATTGTTATTGTTATTGTTATTGTTATTGTTATTGTTATTGTTATTGTTATTGTTATTGTTATTGTTATTGTTATTGTTATTGTTATTGTTGTTGTTGTTGTTATTGTTAAAACTTAGAGTATCATGGGTGCTCTGTGATCGTATAGGGGGAAGTGTGCTTGCCTCAAATACTGCAGGCCTGTGTTCAAGTCCTGGCTGAAGCATTCCTTTGTGTCTATGCAAAAAATATATTATACTGAAAGTAAGTTTCCTGGTTTAGCTGCTACTTTATTCCTCACTAACACGGCTACTGTGCCCAAGCCAAATCCCAAACAACAAACTTTGTAAAAAAAAAAAAAAAAAAGAAAAAAAAAAAACTTCACGTACTGCGTAAAGTTTTCTCTAAATTATGCTGAAACCTAAAACGGACCCTCAGGAAATCCTGACACTATTGTTTTATGGATGGATGGATGGATGGATGGATTGATGGATAAGTTGTTATGATTAATATATCAATGTGAAAACACACAAAGATGAATTATCATTTCACCATTTTCTACACATACTCTGGTTGGCAGCGCAGTGTGTGGAAAAAATCACATACATTTAATCAATTTACTTTCCTATAGTATTACAGACCTTTTTCCAGCACTCTACTAGTTTATACTGACTGAACACTCAGGTGGACTTTATTTACTATTTAGGTGACTTCTAAAAGCAGCTGGTTGCACTGGATTTTAAATATGGGGAACAGAGTAAAGAGGCTGATGCATGTGCAGACCACACTATTCAGATTTTTTATTTGGAAAAAATCTGAACCATGATCAACCATCAACATGTCATTTTCCTTCAACTTCACAACTCTTCTTCACTTTGTGTTGGTCGATCACATAAAATCTCATTGAAATGCATTTATGTTTGTAGCTGTAATGTGATGAAATGTAGAAAAGTTCAATGAGTAGGCATAAGATTTATGACCATCAATTGCAAATATACTTTTCACAATACATTGTGGGAAGCATGTATTTTACTATATAGAGCATAATATCCAGCACTGATCACTGATCCTCTTTTCATGTATATGACAGATTATGCAATAACCTCAACATGCACAATACCCTTATAAATGCAACACTACTACTGAAGATGTTGTTTATTTAAATTGTAGGTTTTTGCCATGAAGGAAGTGAGGTTTGTAATGTCTTCTATTTTCTCTTTACAGGCTGCTTCTATAACAAGTCTGCAGCTGTGGAGGAGACCACTGGTAACATGACAGGTTGATCATACAGGCCTTACAACGTATTCCATGATTGACAATATTATCATGTTTTTTTTACTTGATGCTTTCTGACATTTTAGAATTTTCCTTTGCTGTTAACTGATCTGTGTGTTGGATATAAAAGGGGAAAAAAAACAACACCAAATGAATATCCACAGTTTTGTTATACTTTCAAAGAAAGAGCTAAAACATTCCCGTCAAACTATTGTTCTGACCATTTTCATATTCATAAGTGAATATTATTGTTCATAATATAGTCTATAGCTTTGAATGCAAACTCAGTTAGTTTGAATATAAGATCATAGATCTGACAGTAGACCACATCTGTACTGCGATAGCATCACATCCATATTATGCACAGATGATATTTTAAGGGAAAGTGTACATTGTGGATTTATCACATTTTATTGACCAGTGATTCTTCAGTGGGTGTAACGTTCTGTACATCACATCCTTAACTTTATATATATATATATATATATATATATACATACATATATATATATATATATATATACATACATATATATATATATATATATATATATATATATATATATATATATATATATATATATATATATATATATATATATATATATATATATATATATATATATATATATATGTATTCTATCAAATTGTATTAATTCAAAACAGTGATACACTGTAATGTCAAACATAAAACATTACATTATTTGATCAATATCAGTGCTATTGTTGTTCATGTTGTGATAAAGCATTTTTTTAATAATGTATGCTCACTGTGCATCTTAAATGAATACAGTTAATATCATTAAATGTTGTTTATTGACAGTTTTGTTTTGTGCGTTGGTCTGTTTATGGTTTATATGATGAGGACAGATACAGTGTGAATCTTTCTGGTGTAAGAAGTATAGCCAATGGCAATTTGCAACTAATTTAGTATCCCCAGTAGGGCTTTAGAGAGAATAAATAAGAAGAAAAAGAAACTGAGTCACCAAAATAGAGTAAAACAGACAATAGAGCTATAGTATTGCAGACATGATTTCAGTGTGTTTGTGATCTCACTTTCTTAAAAGTGAAGTTTGCAGCATATTTTAAAGAGGGAGGTGTTTTTAATATTATAATTTTTCTAACAAAAGAGGTTGCTTCCAACAAAAATGTATATTCAATAAAAAAAAACAGAAAACTGTGTGGCAAAAACATATCTTCGTCTCAGAAAATGCATTTGAACAGTGTTTATCGTTTATTGAAAAGAATAAGAGAGAGAAGAATAATTTCAAATAAAAAAAAAATATTTTCAATAAAAAATTTAAAAAAAAAACACTTTACTGTTTTTTGGGGGGGTATTTTTTGTATTTGAAGTTTTTTCTTCGATGGAAAATAATGTTTTTGATTTAATCATTTTTTTTGGGACTGAATTAAAGACACACATGTTCTACCGTTAATGGAAACATGTCATTCAAGGGTGCACAGGCCCCTGACTTCAAATTACATATGTTCATCTTCTAAATCTCTCTTTGTAGCTTTATTTTTCTTGTGTTCTCTTTATTTTATTGTTTGAAAATGAAGTCTAAAACAATAGGAGGAAATGCAGTTTTAGATGAGTAGTTATCTAAGTAAGTAAGTGGGACATCATTTCAGTACTTTCCCTCCATTCAGAAACACAGGCTCCGCCGCTGCATGTAGTACAATTGGAGGGAAAACAGCGAATTAAAGGTACACTCCATTGTAGAGATTTTGTTGCCAGACTTCACAGCTCGTTAAAGGGGATGTCAGAGCCGCCGCCGCGCAGGCAGAGGACCCTGTGAGATCGGGTTGGTTTCCTCTTTGTTTTGCGTACCATAAATTATTCGACAGAGACGAAACGAGGAGCTGGCACATAATTTCGCTTAAACGCGTCCAGTAAAACGAGACAATTCGTATTTCTGTCGTCTAGTTGCGACTTTAGAACGCGGGTATGTGTGATTTTCGCTCAGGCGTTCTGGGCGGACGCCCGCCCGCAGGCCCCGCTCGCTCCGGTGTCGTCCCCCCCGCTCTCCTGTCGGATCCACCGCTAACGTGAAGCTGGTAAGGATAAACTGGTCAGAGCAATTAAAGGGGAAATGTTGCGAGAATATAACTCCGCTTTGCTCCTAAAATGACTCATAGAGCGTTTGTAAACACGTCTGTGGTTCTACCGCAGTCACAACTTTGCACACGTCGCCCGTTTAACGTTGTTTTATTGAAAGCGGCTCCGCTGTTGCACACATCGCATGGCGACGGGCAGCGAAGGGTTAATTTTTTCCGCCGCCGACATTTTTGTTCGGCGCTCTCTTTACGCCAACTTTGTAACTTAACATGTGCAACGAGCCGCCGCGGCGTTCCGCAAACTTGTGCGTCACGCGCAGGCTGCGGTGGGCTCGCGGCATGTTTGCAGAGGTCTTAGCTGCTCGTGGAGGATTTACTGGCTCTTTGTTGCACACAGACCTGTCGCTGCTCATCACCCATGCACCAGGAGCTGGTAGCCGGCTAACTGCAGCTAGCTAAACAAATGCACTAAAGCTGCTGTTTGTCTCTGCGGAGGCTGCGGGGCCGAATCATGCGGGGAGGATGGATCAGTGTGACCTGCTCCGTGTTTTTATCGTTAGTGAACAGTACAGGGTTGACTGAACTTGGCTGTGTTTTGTGCCTTTAACACTCGGTGTTCCTAACAGAACCCTTCAGTAACTTCGTTACAACTGCTGTATCTGTCAGGTGAAGCAGTGGCTCACATTCAAATTCTCATTTAGCTTAGTTGGAGGAGGATATGCCATCTACTGGACCGATATGTAGGATCTAGACTCTGAAGCTTTGGCCCGTTTTGATAACAAGCATTCACTTCTGTGCACAGTTCCTTTACTGAAGTAAAAGTAGAAGTACAGCAATTTAAATATACTCCATTATGAGCAGCAGTAGTTAATGTATTGTAAAGTATTCCTGTATTGTGAGTAGATGTAGATAAGATAAGATAAGACTTTATTGATCCCACAACGGGGATATTTGCCTGTTACTGCAGTGTACAGAGTAAAGAAAAGAAAATAAAAGCTAAAGAAGATAAAAGCAATAAAACTACACAACACTATGTACAAATGTAGTACATTATAGGAGTACATTATGTAGTACATTATGAGTATTGTGAGTAGATGTAGTACAGTATAGCAGTATTGTAAGTAGATGTAGTACAGTATTGACATCATCAGATTATTAATATGCAGCATCAGTGTTTAGCAGCATGTTACTGTTGTAGCTGCTGCAGGTGGAGCTACTTTAACTACTTTATATACACTTAGTTGCTTTAGTTCACTGGTTGGTTGTGAAAAATTCAGCACCTGTAAAAGTACATACGTTTTAGCAGCTTAATATACTTTAAGTAATAAAGCGAACATATTCTTTATGAAATGATGTCCCCTCTCAATGTCATGTTGTTGCATTGGAATATTTATATAACTCTATGTACATGTAAGCAACATTGGGTGCTTAATCTTATTAGTGTGTCTGATCTATACCGTCTATTTTATTAGGATCATTTATTTATTTGAGTAGTATTGTTCTGAAACATAAAACTGATAAATGTGAAGTAGCAGCACATGGAAATACTTAAGCAAAGTACGAGTGCCTCAAAATTGTACTTGAGTGAATGTATGCAGTTACTGTGAACTGCCCTTATTAACACTTCATAGTATTAAAAATGAATCTGATGATCTGTCTGGATCACCTGCTTGTATTCTCAATATATAGAATATATATCACAAAACAATAGATATGTAAAACTATACATCTGTGAACTGATGTTATCTAAACTGATCATGTTTGTAACAGTATTTATTAAACATTTTCTGGTGTCACTTCTCAAATGTGGTGAATTTGTTCGAGTCTTGAATGGAGAAGAATAGTTTTCACAAATAAAATGATTAATTGAGGAATTAATGAATTCAGCCCTATTACATTTTGTTATTTCTGCTGCTTAATAATAGTATTTGGACATTTTTTTTAAGCTTCTGTGTTTGTTGGTTGTGTTTCAGTGGTGAGGACCTAGAGTTTTGTCAGACATGTCCGTGAGGGAGTCCTTCAACCCCGAGAGCTATGAGCTGGACAAGAACTTCAGGCTCACACGCTTTGCTGAGCTCAAGGGCACAGGCTGCAAGGTTGGTCTCTTCACTAACACCTGCCTTTACTCTATCTAGGGTTAGGGTTAGGGTTGGGTGATGTCCCCTTATTTGGCAAATGAGGATGTTTCCAGTGAATCATAGGGATAGACAATGATATCAGATGGGGCACATGCTAAGAATAAATAGGTGTCGGCACCAACCAGAAACCGTTGTCATTATGGATGACAAAATTTTGCACAGTTCATTTTACTTTTAATAACTTTTGAACAAAAATTGTAGCCCTTAAATGTTTATTTTAGCCTAACAACTGACAGTTGTGCCATTAAATTCTGCTTTTAGTGTGATCTTAGCCCCTGTAGAAGCTTTTCTATCCACCCGGAATTCATGTTTCTTTCAGTGGGCTTTGTGAAATAAATCCATGCCGGTAAATCCATTAATGATCCTATTTTTGGCCTAATAGTATTAATTATCAATCATATATTGCAGCTCGCATTGACACTAATTTTCTCATTTTTTTCCCATAATGATTTGAGACAATCTTTTGACCAGTCAGAAGCTGATCCAGATATACTTCTTGTCTTCTTTTTACAAACCCTGATTACTTAGCAGTTATTCTAGAGAGCGTCATTCTAAAGAAGATCAGTGTGTGTTTCTGACAGGAAGGGTGTGGCATCATGATGGTTGCCCTCCATTTTAATTATGGGTTGGACCGGAATAACCATAATTCCATCATTTTGTCACTATATAAACTATTTAATATTCCAGTCAAGTTTATTTATAGAGCCCAAGAACTATAAATGAAGCATTTGAACAGGATATACAGTAAACGTGTGAAAATGAATCCCTGCTTGTTGTTTTCACAGGTGCCACAAGAGGTTTTACAGAAGCTGTTAGAAACCCTACAGGAGAACCATTATCAAGAGGATGAACAGTTCCTGGGGGCAGTTATGCCTCGATTAGGTAATGATGAGCTTTAATAGCACTTAATTATATTAGAATATATCACAAGTTTCAAAGTGCTTAATCAGCAACAGTCATTTCAATTAAAGCACAGCTGGGAAAACAAGTAATACATGGAAAAAAGGTATTAAAGATGACAGAAATTAGTAATTATGCAAAGTTTTAATTTAGTCTATAAGATTATATTTAGTTAAACAGACATTTAAATCTTTTGTGTTGTATTGTTGTGTTGTATTTGTATTGTTTAGTCAGTTCTAATTTAGTCATGGAATAAAAGATGTTGCTGAATAATTATAAATTGCGTAACATTAATGCTCATGAGGCTTAAATCTGGTCTGTGAGCAGATTGCAGTCAGACGGTGCTTGAGCATATGACAATAGGGCTGTACATTTGATAATTCTTCACATATTGGAATTTTTAAATAAAACACTTGAATGTACATTACTATGTTTATTGATTAGAAATGTTTTTTTTTCCCACACAGAGGGGAAGCAAGTCTTACTTTTAAACTTGTATTATTTATATACAGCTACTTAAAACAATTCAAGAGACCACTTTCCCATTTATACTTCTCTCTGACTTTGTATATCTCTGACATCGACAGTTCGCTTCTCACTGTGCAGTCCTGCATAGCACATATTCTAATATAAGAAAAATATCCAAACACATGCTAGTTTTTGGTAATAATAATAATAATAAAAGTAATAAAATAATAAAGTGCATTTGTTGGTCTTACTGTAGACACTGCACACATTTAGGTGTAAGTGTGATTGTGAATCACAATGTATCCTCAATGTCTCTGGCGAATTGGATTCACCAGCTTTACCAACATTTTTGAGAATATTGAGTCCACACATTTTGGAATCGTTCAAATCGGCCCTGTAACGGTCTCAAAAACAGTGTTGATGTGATGTAATGTTGCAAAGATTCTTTGTGATGTGCTTGACTTCAAATGTGTCACAAATGCTGCAGAGAAGGTCCCAACAGATAAACACTTAGTTGATGTCTTGATGTATTGCCTAGTGTTTACTAGTTCATTGGAGAAAATTATTAAAATATTAACAATCAAAAACCTTCACTTTACTACCAGGTGTTGTAAATGTAATCAGGTTAATTCTTATCTGAGACGAGATTTTGTCGCAGATGTAAAGAGTCATCATTGCTCATAAACTTTGAAAGCAGGTTTCCCTGTACATTCTTTGAAAGTTTTAATTAAAACTTTGACCTTCTGCAGTGTAGACACAATAAGTCATGTCACATAAGAGTCATGTGAACCCCTCGTTTCATGCTCCAATTAATTCTGTACAACGCAAACTTTGTTATTGCTGACAAACCAACATAACATAAAGGTCTACAAATAACACTTTTATTTTGAAGGTATAGGCATGGACACCTGTGTGATTCCACTCCGACACGGAGGCCTTTCACTCGTCCAGACAACAGATTACATCTACCCTATCGTGGATGACCCCTACATGATGGTTCAAATCTCATCTCCTCTTTTCTTATTGTTTACCCCCTAATCACAAATTCATGTGACAGAGTATGTATGATTCTTGTTCAACGCCAGTTTAATTCTCAGCATTTGAATTTGTTAGGGAAGAATCGCTTGTGCCAATGTTCTAAGTGACCTGTACGCCATGGGAGTGACGGAGTGTGACAACATGTTGATGCTTTTGGGAGTCAGCAACAAAATGTCAGAGAAGGTAAGAGGCATTAGTAAGAGCTGGTGTTGTAATTCAACCCAACCCCCCCCCCAAAGGAAAAAAATAATACTTAAAAATGTAACCAACTTTGCCCCATGTTATGGCTGCAAGAAGTTGAAATGCATACTACAAATGCAAAAGATGAACCAGTTTCCTCATGTTTTACTAAGTGGGAGCATTTTGTAAGCAGAAATCAGAACAGGCAGTTGTGAAGCATCAGCATGAACTGTAAACACATGACATGGTGCAAGTGTACCTTGTAAACTTAAAAATGTGGGCTTAATGGACACTAAATTTCTATATTTTTTTCTTATTTTTTTGTTTAAATACAACCATTTGCCATTAGAGCTTTCAATGCAACAACAATGATCACATAGCAACAAAATTACAAATTCTTTGGACCTATCACGGGAAGAGAGAGATTTAGTAGATGTAGATGTTTAGTCACATTTTGGAAATCTGAAAGGAAAAAGAAGACACTGATGGACACATCCTAAACAGTATAATACCTAATGATGGTGATAGCAAATATTTAGAAGTCCTTAAATTAATCAAGCTCTCTTTAACAAAACAAGCTCATTCCTATATGAGTCTCTTTTATGATTCAGGATTTTTTTTAAGGGGGACAAAGTTTATAAAATAAAAAAAAAATGAACACAGCTCTTTTGTGATGTGCAGAATGGTTATTATCATTGGAAGTGATCAGATTTGGAGGAAAGTTGCAAAAAAATCAAACATTTTTGATCTCAATAATCACTGAAATGCTCAATGAAACTCTGGAGGGATTGCCAAAAAACAAAATACAACACACACACACATTAAGATTTCTGACGTGATGATATTGTGTTGTGCCTTCATGTTTTGGATTCCTCTGCCTTTGCAGGAGAGAGACAAAGTCATGCCGCTGGTCATCCAGGGATTCAAGGACGCATCAGAAGAGGCAGGAACATCTGTAACGGGAGGACAGACGGTGCTCAACCCCTGGGTGGTGATGGGGGGCGTTGCCACGACAGTCTGCCAACCTAACGAGTTCATCATGTATGAATGATTTCAAAACTCTTCCTTAGTGACACTATTCACAGCTGCTTCATCTATCTGTCTATAAATCAAAGAGTGTCTGTAATACTGTACCTCACATCTCTCTCTGTTTTTTGGACCAATCTCCATTCTCAGATATAGCTTACACACATGGAGAGTCAATATCATTATTATATTATTTTCATTAAAAACCTAGTCCTGTAGTTGTGCTGTGGTAGTGTAGGGGGTATTGTTGTTGCCTCAATGCAGCAGACTGATGTTCAAGTCCTAGCTGGAGCATTTCTTTGCATCTATGCCACAAAATATATTTTACACAGGAAAATTCAAAAACTTCTGTATCACACCACGATCCTGCAGCAGTTCTTTTGTTCTAGTGTTACAGCTCTGGATCATGATGACAATCACATCCCACTTCTTTCTATAACGGTGAAACTCCAAGACATGTTCACAGACCCTCAGACACTATTGTTTTTATGGATGGATGGACAGATAGATAGGTTGTTGTGTATTTAAAAACTGCACTAGTTCAGTTAAATTGTCTGTGTGTTGTTTGTCAGGCCAGACAACGCGGTGCCAGGAGACGTGCTGGTGCTGACCAAGCCGTTAGGAACACAAGTGGCTGTTGCAGTACATCAGTGGCTAGATATTGTAAGTTCACCTCCTCACCGATGCCACCATATAGATGAGACTTGTTGTTATTGAGCACACCTACTGATGCCTTTGTCTCCACTGGATCTGTCATGTGTCAGCCGGAGAAGTGGAACAAGATCAAGTTGGTGGTAACGCAGGAAGACGTGGAACTTGCCTACCATGAAGCAATGATGAACATGGCTCGCCTTAACAGAACAGGTAATTATTTTCACGTTTTAATGTTCAAGGTCCTGTATTTTACATTTTTCTTTTGAGAACTAAAACTCATCCAAGTATAGTTTTTATATGCAGCCGTTTTTCGAGCTTCTCTCTACAGCTCTAGAAAGATCAGGTCTTTGTGTCAGTCTCATTAATATCAACAAGTCTCTTCTCTGGTTTGAATGGCTGTTAAATGGAAAGTGGCCTGGGAGTTTTGAGATGACACCTTAACAGAAGTCCTCAGCTCAGTGTCTGTATCTGAACTGTGTGCATTTCTCTGTGAAAAATAGGAGGGTTTTTTTTATGATAAACATTAATTTGAGTCCTGTTTTTTATTAGCCTCTGCTGAAATAATGCAACTCAATGCAAAGGAGCTAACATGTTAATATGCCATGTGCCAAAAAAGTAGCTTTACATTAGATTCATATTAACTGGACAGTGGAACTGAGTCCTCATCCTCCACTTAAACCTAAATTCATTACATTTCTGTTTTTCTGTCTGTAATATCCAATTTCCCTGTAATGCTTCCACCTTCACACATCATCTACTGTAGCCTCTCCGTCCTGAAAGAGGGATCCCTCCTCTGTTTCTCTTCCTGAGTGTTCTTCCGAATTGAATTCTGAATTGAATTAAATTGCTTCACATGGAAATAAAAATAATAAAAATGTGAAAACTCGGGGTGAACAGCTGGTCCCAGGAATAGGTTGTTGTCTTTTCTAGCTTTAGATTGTTTTCTTCATTCTTTAATCTGTGATTTAAATGAATGACATATGTTCTCAGCCTGGCTATTTATTTGCATTCAAGCTTTCGTCTGTCTCCCTCTCTCTCCTTGTAGCGGCTGGTCTCATGCACACCTTCAACGCTCACGCAGCCACAGACATCACAGGGTTTGGGATCCTCGGTCATGCTCAGACTTTGGCACGACAACAGCGGAGTGAAGTGTCGTTTGTCATCCACAACCTCCCAGTGCTCGCCAAGATGGCCGCGGTGTCGAAGGCCTGCGGGAACATGTTTGGACTCATGCATGGCACCTGTCCTGAAACATCAGGTGTGTGTGCACATGTGCATGAACGCGTGTGTGTAAATGTGTTTAAATATACAAATATGGCATTATCTTAGTGAATTTGTGCTAATTTGTGAACATTTACAGAACAGAATTCTTAAATGGGATAAAACCTATAATATTTAGTTATTATAGATAGAGCTGCAACTAACAAATATTTTGATAGTCGATTAATCTGTAAAATATTGAAGTTGGTGTAAAATTTGATCACTGATTTTCAAAACTAAAGATTGAACTAAAAAAGTGTTTTGTCCACACTAAACCTCCTATTCAGTTGATTATTATAGAAGAATAAAGAAGCCAGAAAGTAATCTAAAACCAGAGAATCTGGACATTTTCTTCTTAAAAATTGCTCAAACTTGTTGTTTGTCGAAGTAGTTGACCATCAAAGGAATAGTTAGAAACTAATTGATTGATTATTTAATTGTTGTGGCTCCAATAATGTGTTTTCAACATTCCAGAAATCAGAAAATACTGTCAATAGTAATAGAAATTAGCTTTCCCCATGTCTTACGAATTTATTGCACTATAAATCTTTTAACATAACATTTCAGGAAAACTTAACTTTAGTTAATTTTTCTGCCTTTCTCCTCTGCTGTGTCTCACCTTGCCTGATAGTCAGTTAGAAGACGAAGCACTTTTTTTTTTTTTTTAATAGATTTTCCATCATTTTGGATCTTTGCTGGTTTACAGGGGGACTGCTGATCTGTCTTCCTCGGGAACAAGCTGCCCGCTTCTGTGCAGAGATCAAGTCCCCAAAGTACGGTGAGGGCCACCAGGCGTGGATCATTGGCATCGTAGAGAAAGGAAACCGCACCGCTCGCATCATCGACAAACCACGGATCATTGAGGTGGCGCCACAAGCTGCCACCCAGAATGTCAACCCAACTCCCGGTGCGACTTCCTAATCCTCCTCATCACCATAGACCGAAAACCCAAACAGCACTGCTGAGGGATTTTTAGACACATAAACTCCAAAAACCATCCTAGAGTGTTGAATACAGTATATACACAGAAAAGACTGGGTTGGCGTGTATCTACAGGAAAAACAGCCTCACACAGTGGACTCAAATGATAAACATTGGTAAGAAACTGCATAATTCAAATCCATTTGCCTTTTGGTGTCTGTATTTCTGTTACGTTTGTTTGGCAGGCAGCTGGTGGTGACGATGAAGACGATAATCTGATACTGTTGATTCATTTTGAATCTTAGCAAGTCTGGTGTCTGTCGCCTCTTTGGCTCTTAAAGTTGCTCTCATCAAGCAAGCGGGGCGCACGATGGTGTCTCTGTTTGTGCGTTCACTTTGTACAGTTATAAAGCCTAGTTTTAGTTAATTGCTGTAACCGATGCCTTGAAAGAAAAACTGAGTGTGACCAGAATGGTTTGTTTTTTATTACATTGACTTTTTGTATTGTCCCACACCTCAACTAATAAATATTCAAATAGAAGATCGTTTGTTCCTGCTCTGCTATTCAGGAGCTGCACACATCTAAAAGAACTAAATCAAATATGACATCATCTACTTCTATGACATCATTCAAGCTGCAGATTGATCCACGGTCCAATGTTATGTAGTCATAGTAGAAATCTGCATCCCCTTCAGGAGATGTGCATTTCCCATATTAAGGGTAAAATGATGTAGTTTGAATTCTATGAAGTCAGTTGTGCACCTGGAAACAAAAAGCAGTCTGGGTTGTTTGTCAGTAGGCACTCAGTGAGGTTGTTGCCTTTGTTGAAGATCTATCTGGTGCTTTTAGTTTTGCTAACAAAGAAGTTTGACTTCCTGTAATGAAGTTTCCAGCTGGTCAAGATCTTTTTTTGTTTGTCCTAATAGCCAGGATGAATCCCAACGGCCTCTGTAAATATTCATACGGATATTAGGAACAAGATATAACCTCCACACCACCTCTTAAAATAAAACTCTCTGAAGACAGATTGTTTGTTTTTATGTGTCCGTTTTTGATGTATTTATGCATTTTATATTATGAATTTGTACTGTTTCTTATAGAGCTGTCTGAAAGTAGTTCAGGCATGCCTGGTAATTTTCAATACTTCCTCTGTCTGTGTGGGTTCCATCCAGGTTTTCCAGGTTCCTCCAACAGTCCAAAACATGCTGAGTTGGATTAAAGACTCTAAATTACCTGTAGGTGTGAGTGAATGGTGTGTGTGTGTGTGCTTGCTGGTAGGCTGCTACCTGTCTGGGTGTATCGCTGCCTGTCACCTGTAATGTGCTGGGATTGACTCCAGTAGACCCCTGAGACTCTAGTGAGCAATAAACAAGTATAGAAAACGACTCATGGAAGCTGTGTTCTCTCTGTTAAATATTTTCTAAACGCACACATAGACTTAACATACTGTATATCATCTGTTGAGGAGCTCCTGTATAAAAATGAGTCCCCTTCCCTCAGAAGTCAGATAAAGCATTAACAAACTTTATCTAATTTTATGATTTATTCAGACTTTCCCAAAGAATGTGATGCTTTTCTTTTTACAAATGTGGGAATGAAAATGCATCAAAATGTTTAAAAAACAGTGCAAATTATCTGTCCCAGTCAGGCTGTTCTCTGGGTCATCAGCACCTAAACCTCTTTTTTTTATGGAAGTGCACATTCTAAACTAACTCTGGCTATCTTGAAATTGTGGTCTAGTCTATTATAACCCTATATGTTGCAGAATTGTTTGCCCATTCCTACTACTCATTAAATGACCCATTTTCAGTCTTTTGCACATTATGCATTATTATTGTTCATTATGCGGAAATGCCCCATGCCAGGATATTTGTCATCACTGCAGCACATCTTAATGCTGCCTTTTTTGAATTAAAACAAATCCATAACCATGATGTTCCTTTCATGATGTGTGTGACCCTCTTCTTCAATTTATCCTCTTTAATTTTTACCATATGCACACAGCTGACACACATCACAAATGTCAATTAAGTCTGTGTAAGGCACTGCAACAGTTTCTCAGGGTCTCCACATGATGTGTACGCCATAAATCAATATGTCAATCATTTCTTTACCATTTATTCCTCATTATGGTCACATGGTCTACTAGAGCCAATCCCAGCATATTACAGGTGACAGGCAGGATACACCCCAGACAGGTATTTGAAAGGATTTGAACATGTGAAGGCAACAATGCTATCCACTGCTCCACCATGTCACCCTGAAGCAATGTGTTTCTCATATTTATATACCTTATAGTCATTTTATTTAGCATACTCAACTCTTCTCCTGGACTTAATCTAAACTATCTTTACCTGGGCCCCAGCACCTGGCCTGCTGTTATTCCATGACTGACCCAGACAGGCAGTTCATTCCTTCATATTCAGCTATCTTGTTTAGATTTCCCGTTTTAAGGTTTGTTTTGTGTGGTTGTGTGTGTGTGTTTGTGTTTGTTTGTTAAAAGTTTGTGAAAACATTTTTTTCTATGCACATACATTTTTCAAAGATAATCCATCCATCTGACAGGCATGTCTTCCCTGAGCTGCTGATTCAACAGCAGATTAAACACAGGTGTGTATCTACTGCTGAATCAGCATTTCAATGTGCCGCACCTGCTACGTTGATGGATTATCTTTTTGCTTTTATATATGAAGTTAAAAGTTGTATTCACTGTCTTTTCTGCAGTACCACAGACACCTGTTCAATAAATAAACCATGTGTGGGGTAACATGGTTTATTTATTGAACAGGTGACTGGCCGGGGACATGAATAGCATGGTGCTGGGCTGGAGATGAGGAGGGAGAAGTCCGGGGAAAAGGCTAGTGGATTATGGAGAAAGACGTGGGAGTTGAAGGAAGCACGTCTGGGTAGTCCTGTGAGGGAGGTGATGAGGTGGATCCAGTGAAGTGACAGCAGCACTAAGCTCAGCAAGTTTCTGGAGCTAACAAAAAACACTTGAGAAACACAAAAAAAAGGGTACAAGAAAAAACGACTAGTAAGATGAGAATCAAGAAAGGCCCCAGCCTGGCAAAGTTACCCAGAGATAAACTGTAATGATCTGGTGAGGAATGACAAGTGAGCCAGGGTTTTAAAGCATTTGTTGATGAGATGATGTGGCTCAGGTGCAGGTCAGTCTGACAGTACTACTGCTAGCAATGTATTGTCATCACATCACTCCTGTTAAGAATGTATACGTCTTGAACTTGTTATGTAATATGACGTGACTCTCATTAAGTCCAATATGTTCCCAGGGATACTATATATATATATAATAACTAATGCAGTGAGTAACATTATCTCCTCTGTGGGCTTCAGGCATCGATTTGAATACAGTGATCAAAGCTTTTGTAAGATTCTGGAGTTGGACAATGAGGCTGTGCTGCCTGCTGGCTCAGCTCAGGCTCAGGTAGTTACATGTTTGGCTCCTTAGCACATGTCCTTTTACTGATCCCAATGTCTCGCCAACAGCTGTACGATGCATTTCCAGGTTTGATGCAGTACCTGCAGGGGCCTCACCAGAAGGTTCACAGCAACTACAAAGAGATCATGGATTCCTGCAGAAGGAAACAAATGGAGGACTGGATCCCTGATGACCCTCATGATTATTTTGAGGTGTAGATGGAGAAGGTACTTTCAGTGAGCCTGTTTTTACTGTTGGATTAGTTTTCTGTCTAAAACAATCAATTTTAATGGATGTCTTTGTATAAAGGCCACAGCAGTCATGATCTGCTATTAGTTTCAAGAGAGTGCATGTACATGTACAGCTGGCCATTTTCCTTGTGGAGAAAATATTTGAAATATCTGAAAAAAAGTCTACAATGAAAACTTGAAATATTATTGCAACTTTTATTTTTTATATGGTAGCCTGTGACAGTAGATCACCCTGTAAAACATCATAGACGGGCATGCTGTCCGTTTGCATACTCGACTTGATTAAACCGGGACAGAAACGGCTTCTACTACTTCACGCTGGGCCCTAATAAACATGATAAACTACCCGGACATACAGAGTGAGCTCACAGTTGTAGAAATTGATTATTTGCTGATACTCTATACTCTTTTTGCACTTTCTACTCTTCTACAGAGAGTTTTAATTACTTTTCAGATGAAAATTTGATTTTTACTAAACACAAATGTGTTATACACTTTATGTGAAAGGTACACCAGCAAGACTAGTACAGAGCAGTACTGTGTGTGTGAATAATGAGTAATTTTAGTTTAGATAAGTATATTCCTCTGATAACACTTTGGATTTTTACTTAAGTGACTTATTCAATTCAGGACTTTTAATTCAATTCAATTCAATTCAATTTATTTGTATAGCCCAGAATCACAAATCACAGATTTGCCCCAATGGGCTTTACAACACAACATCCCCTGTCCTTAGACCCTCACATCGTACAAGGTAAAACTCCCTAAAAAAACCCTTTAACGGGAAAAAAAAAACGGAAGAACCTTCAGGAAGAGTAACAGAGGAGGGATCCCTCTTCCAGGACAGACAGCATGCAGTAGATGATGTGTGCAGGTGGAAACATTACAGGGAAATTTGGACATTACAATTACATTTTACATGCCATTGATTAATTTTTGTTGACAGAATTTCTGCTATTACTTAAAAAACGGAATGGAGTACTCGTTCACCATTGCCATTGTTCATTCTTGTTCCTCACCCAGCGAAAGTGCAGGTGGAGTTAGATAGAGTGATCAGACGTCCTGTCGGCCTATGCTGCTCTTTTTTGGCTAAATTAATGGCTTGTTCCTTTTAGAATGTTGTATTTCAAATAAAACAAGAGAAATTCATTTAAAGATATTACATTACATATATTCATCCAACACTTATATTTTTAGATTTCATGACATTGATAGCAAGTTATAACAAATGTACCTTTTATGAGATTGAACCTGAACATGTAACACATTTATTTTCTGACTGCTCATACAGTAGTCAAGTTGGGGAAAATGTATTAATAAATTTATAAATTGGGCACAGTTTTTAATTAGCAAACAAGAAATCAAGCACTGTTATTAATCTTGAAGGTTCATTTTGGGGGGTGTGGTCACCTGAAGCCAAACATAGGAACACCCAATCTGTGTTTTCTTGCATTGGGCTCAGAACTGAAAAAGCCTCTTGGATAAGACGTGAAACGTCTTCAGACCAGCTGAGACATCCAGTTGCTTTTTTCTACAACTTAACAAGAAGAAGACACAACAAAGAAAAGCTCTCTTAATAGCAAATGTTTTATGATACATTAAATAATAAGTGAAATGTGACGGTTTTAAATATTTTTTCTCCACAGATGGTTTGTATTGGGGCCCTGCCTTTCTTGGTCCCGCTCCTCCTCTTCCTCCTCTCTTTGTTCCTCCTCTTCCTCCTCACTTTTTTCCTCCTCTCTTTGTTCCTCCTCTTCCTCCTCTCTTTGCTCTTCCTCTTCCGCCTCACTTTTTTCCTCCTCTTCCTCCTCTCTTTGTTCCTTTTATTCCTCCTCACTTTCTTCTTCCTCCTCCTCCTTCTCCTCCTCTTCCTCCTCCCCCTCCTCCTTCTCCTCCTCCTCCTTCTCCTCCTCCTCCTCCTCCTCCTCCATCTCCTTCCCCTCTTCTTCCTGCTTCTCCTCCTCCTCCTTCTTCTCCTTCTCCTCCTCCTTCTTCTCCTCCATCTCCTCCTCCTCCTTCTCCTCCTCCTCCTCCTCCATCTCCTTCCCCTCTTCCTCCTGCTTCTCCTCCTCCTCCTTCTTCTCCTTCTCCTCCTCCTCCTCCTTCTCCTCCTCCTCCTCCTCCATCTCCTTCCCCTCTTCCTCCTGCTTCTCCTCCTCCTCCTTCTTCTCCTTCTCCTCCTCCTTCTTCTCCTCCATCTCCTTCTCCTCCTTCTTCTCCTGAACTTTTTTCTTACTTTGTTCCGAAGTTTGCTCCTCCTCTTATGGTTCTTATTCCTCCTCTTTCTCCAACTCCTCCTCCTCCTTCTCCTCCTCCTCCTCGTGGTCCTACTCCTCCCCCTTTTCTTGCTACTCTTCGTCTTTCTTCCCCTCTTCGGATTCCTTCTCCTTTTCCTTCTCCTCCTCCTCCTTCTCGTTCTCCCTCTCCTTCTCGTTCTTCCCCTCCTTCTCGTTCTCCTCCTTCTTCTCAGCCTCCTCTTCCTCCTCCTTCTCCTCCTGAGTCTGCTCCTCACTCTCCTAACCGCATGTGCCAGTGTTGTCGTTTCAGGAGGCGGAGAAGGAGCTGGGAGGGCGACGACAGCGATGGCGACGGTGAGGAGGCTGCTGCCAAGCGGCCCAGGTGGGTCTGACAGCAGAAATGAGCACTCACTCTTTTGTTTTATATTGTTTTATCTTTTGAAATTTGATAGTTTTTCTTTTATGGTTTTAAATTGTTTTAGCTTGTTTCATCATTCACAGTATTACATTGTTTTACATTATTTATTCTTAATAATGTCATATTGTTTAAACTTTTATATTTTATAGTTTTAAATTGTTTAATCTTTTATAGTTTTCCATTGTTTTAACATTATTCATCCAAATTGTTAATAATAATCCTGATCCTGACCCCCTGACCCTTCTCATTTGACATTTTGGCCCCTACTCTAAAATTGACATTTAAGCAGGATGCCAGGAAACAATGAAGAGGCATGCCGCTGTGTTTCCTTCCCTCCATAAAGGAAAAAAAAACTTTTCATCTTTTATAGTTCTACATTGTTTTAACACGATTTGTCCTTGGTAGTTTGATATTGTTTTACCTTTATTATTATGGTTTCAAATTGAATTAACTTGTTTTATTTCCTATAGTTGGTGTTTTACCGTATTTAGTTCACTATATGTATAGTAAACTATACATGATTAAACATGTTAAAACAATGTAAAGCTGTAAAAGAATAAATAAGTAAATACTTTTTCAATGTAAAATGTAAAACTTACAATGTAAAACTGTAAAAGAATAAATAAGTAAATACTTTTTCAAACTATAAAAGATAAAAGAAGAAGAACTATAAAAGATGAAAGAAGTTAATTCAGTTCAAATCCACAAAAGATAAAAAAGGTAAACAATTAAATTGTTGGATGTTGTATAGTTTTACACTGGTTTACACATGATTTTTCTTGATAATTTGATATTGTTTTAACTTTGTTATTGTGATTTTTTTATAGTTTTAAATATTTTGTATTGTTTAAAGCATGGTTTTACGTTACTCTTTATATTTTATCTTAGATGTACTTTAAAGTTGTATCCTTTACAGTTTTTTCATCATTACACACACATCATTATACTGTCAATAATAATCCTGATCCTGAACCCCTGACCCGTCTTATTAGTTTCCTTTCCTCCATATAAATAAGATAAACTTAACTTGTTTAATCTTTTAGTTTTACAATTCTATTGTTATGGATGAGGCGGTGGATCCATCACAGCTTCCAGGTTTCACCAGGACAGCATCAGACCCTCCAAAATTTGTAGATCCCTCAGTGGCTGCACTGCCGCATGCTCTGTGAATGAGGAAACACAGGGCAGGACTCCGGGAACACAGCAGATTTAAAAGTACAAGAGTGGATCATCAGTATCACAGATGGAAGAAGAAAAAGAAGAAAAGAAGCTCAGAGCATCTCATGAGGACCCGGCAGACTAACCTATCGGAGCAAAACTATGACTATGCAGCCGGACAGTAAAGAATTGCAGTAGTCAAGCCTGGAAGTAACAAATGCATGGATATGTGTTATTATATGTTTAATGTAGACAGAGAATGACAAATCTTGGTCGAAAATGACTCCCAGGTTTTTTTTACACTGGAGCTAGAGGCCAGGGAGATGTCATCCAGGATAGCTATATCACTGGATATTGAGTTCCTCAGGATTTCCGGCCCGAGTACAATTTCTTTTTTGTCTGAATTTAGTAGAAGAAAATTGCAGGTCATCCAGGATTTTATATTCTTAAGACAAGCTCAAAGTTTAGCTAGCTGATTGGTTTCATTCGGCTTTATTGATAGATATAATTGTGTATTGTCTGCATAACAGTGGAAATTAATAGTGTTTCCTAACGATTTTACCCAATGGGAGCATATAGAGAGTGAAAAGTATTGGTCCAAGCACAGAACCTTGTGGAACCCCATGATAAACTTTTGTATGGATAGAAGAAACATTATTGACATCGACAAATTGGGAACGATCTAAGAGATAGGACTTAAACCAGTTTAGTGCAGTCCCTTTTATACCAATAAGATGCCCCAGTCTCTGTAATAAGTATTGATGGTCAACGGTGTCAAATGCAGCGCTAAGATCTAACAGAACAAGGATGGAAATAAATCCTTTATCAGATGCGTTGAGAATATCATTTGAAACCTTAATTAACCTTATTAACTTGTTAAATCTTTTACAGTTTTACATTGTTTTTGTCACAGCCCCAGCTGTGACTCCGTGAGTTCTGTGTGATTTTCCCTATTTGTCTCTTCCTGGTGTTTGCCCCTCTTCTGTTTTCAGATAGAGGCGGGGCACAGTGTTGGAGTCCTGGCATACCTATCACCAATTCAACCT
The DNA here is from genome assembly GCA_036785175.1 of Eupleurogrammus muticus. Classification (NCBI taxonomy): domain Eukaryota; kingdom Metazoa; phylum Chordata; class Actinopteri; order Scombriformes; family Trichiuridae; genus Eupleurogrammus; species Eupleurogrammus muticus. The sequence goes on along the minus strand of JAYKQN010000010.1, from coordinate 26,245,901 downwards.
CATTATCCACAGCTCTTAAACACTGTCTCTTTTTTCACTCATCACCAGAAAGTTCCTGCCTTTATGTTGGTAATGTTCAGTTATGCTGCATTAGCTGCATTGGCTGCCAGTTCAACATTTTGAATCTTTTGCAGTTTTAGATTATTTTGGAAAAAATATACAATACTTAAACAATTTAAATCTATAGTTTTAACTTTTTAGATTTTAAATTGATTGATTGGTTTACATTGTTAACATATATTCAATTTTGCATTGGTTTTACATTGTTTTAATATGTTTAAATTAAAAATGACATTAAAGGAGGATGCCAGGAAGAGGCAGGCCGCTGAGTTTCCTTTCCTCCATAAATAAGAAAAACAATGTATGAATAAATATTCAAATATTCTTCACCTTTATTATATTAACCCAATATATTTTTTAAAACATTCAAACCCGCTTATTTACTTTAACACTTAAATATTCTATTAACCACAATCTACCTACCTTTAGGAGACAAACACACACCAATGTAAATATCCAACCAACTTACTCCACAGTACTATACGTTCCTGCAAATAATTATCTTCTTAAACCAAAAGAATTATCTGTATCAACTACTTATGTTCATTTTCTGAAATCTAACCACTTTTAATTTGACCTAATTTGATTTAATTAAGGGTTTAAATAGAGTTTTTGTTAATCAATTACATGATGTGTCTCCTCTTTTTTGTGGACTCTATAATGAACTTGTTTCATGTTGGAGCCTAAGATGAAGCCATCATGCGCAGGCATTTGATGTAACAATAAAATTCCCAAGGACATAAGCTTGTTTTGTTGCGGTTATTTGTTTCATCATGTTCCCATCATGTTCCATACATAAATTTATGTTCACAGCATGAGAGTTAATGATTTATGATTCTTTGCTCAGCTGGCAAATAATGTTGGACGCAACATAGGTGAAGGGGTGCGCTGGGTTGAACGGTTCACCTGGAGAAGGAGAGTCCAGTTTTCATTTACCAGTTAACCACTAGATGTTAGTATCTGCCACTAGTTCCAACATAAATGTGAGCATATAATGGAGTTTTCTGGCAGAAGCAAGTGGTGAGTTTGCAGTTTGAAAACAACTGTAACCATGGCAAGTAGCAGAACCTGAAAAAATGTCTCAATCTAAGTTTATAAAAAACACAATAAGTCTTGTATCAATTGAGTTATACAACTTATTATTGTATTGTATTCCATTTCTGCTGATGAATGCCCGTAAATCTTACACACGATAGCTTTTAAATATAAATTCTCCAGGTGAAAAAATTGCAGATAATAATTTAAGCTGAGATCCTTGAACAAGTTGAGTTCCTGTGAAATTAAAGTGTGACTCCCTGATAGGCTGGACTGTCCTTTACAGCATCAGTTAAGTTTAATTTGCTGTCTCAACACATTTTATCCTCATGAAGGAAAGCTGAGACTTAAACAGAGACAGTGTCAAGATACAAACAAATCTAAGCCTTTTTTTTACTTCCACTACTATGGCATACTCTAGTATAACCTTTTTTGAGCAAAATCCTATACTATACTACTTTATTCACAGCTTCAAACTATGAATGGAAACCTAAATAACACATCATCACCTTGATGAAAAATTATTCATGCTTAATATCTTTACTAATGTACATAATTTCTTAATTTTAAACAAGATAACAGACAACAGAAAAAAAAATCTTGAACCCACAGAGGTCAGGATTCAAAATCACTGATGCTCAGTAAAAATCTGAGGAAAAAATTCCAATCATAACCTAGGCAGGATCCTCATGTGCTACCCTGGTGTATCTGATACCTTTGAGATCAGAAATGATTCTTTTTGCCTTATTCCCACATCACCTAAGGTACATTTTCTTCAGTGGAGATACTTGATTCAGTCGAAGCCTCATATTGACTTGTGCTACATGAAAAATGAAAGAGCTGACTAGAAGCTTGTGGGTCAGAACACCTTTCATTAATGTTGTATCGATATACAACATTGTATTAAATCTTAACGATTGCACATTAAACATTCAGAAGTATTGTATAGGTCATCACATTCTATTCTTCGTGCTCAAGGGATAAAATATTTGCAGTTTTGATTTGTAAATGGCTTGCAAAGCAGGAGATCACATCATCTGTTACTTTAAAAAGTAAATATTTTTCAGTGACCAAATGTTTTGAAATGAAATCCATGATTATGGGATTATGGAATAATTTCAATTGAATTTAATTTAATTTGTATAGGCCAGAATCACAAATCACAGGTGTGCCCCAATGTGCTATATAGTTTGTACAAAAGCAACACAACATCCCCTGTCCTTAGAGCCTCACATCGTACACAAAAGAACTCTATAAAAAAATCCTTTATTGGGAAAAAAAACAGAAGAACCCCCAGGAAGAGTAACAGAGGAGGGATCCCTCTCCCAGGATCAACTGGCTGCAGTAGATGATGTGTGCAGATGGAAACAATACATACATACATATAACTGAGTTTTTTTTTCTCATGTTGTTTTGTAAATTAAAGTTGTTCATTGTTACTTGTACAGCGTACTTGAGATCAAATTGTGCCACATGCCTATGATTTAATTTGAGTTTTGCGTCCCTGGTTTATATTATCTGATTGCACAGAAACAAGCACAATAAATCATCTCAAATCATATCTACATGCTTTTCTCTGGCCTATTTGACAGCAAAACATCTCGTTTCATTTGCAATATTGTTTTGTGGCAACAGATTATTATTCCCTGCAGGACTGCATCACCAGATCAGTTGAAAGGTCAAAACAACAGAGTCGTAAAGGTTAACGTATTTCAGCAACAGCATATACACTCACTGGCCACTTTATTAGGTACACCATGCTAAGTAACGGGTTGGACCCCCTTTTGCCTTCAAACTGCCTCAATTCTTCGTGGCATAGATTCAACAAGGTGCTGGAAGCAATCCTCAGAGTGTTTTGTCCATATTGACATGATGGCATCACACAGTTGGCGCAGATTTGTCGGCTGCACATCCATGATGCAAATCTCCCGTTCCACCACATCTCAAAGATGCTCTATTGGATTGAGATCTGGTGACTGTGGAGGCCATTTGAGTACAGTGAACTCATTGTCATGTTCAAGAAACCAATCTGAGATGATTCCAGCTTTATGACATGGCACATTATCCTGCTGAAAGTAGCCATCAGAAGTTGGGTACATTGTGGTCATAAAGGGATGGACATGGTCAGCAACAATACTCAGGTAGGCTGTGGCGTTGCATCCATGCTCAATTGGTACCAAGGGGCCCAAAGAGGCCAAGAAAATATTCCCCACACCATTACACCACCACCACCAGCCTGAACCGTTGATACAAGGCAGGATGGATCCATGCTTTCATGTTGTTGACGACAAATTCTGACCCTACCATCTGAATGTCGCAGCAGAAATCGAGACTCATCAGACCAGGCAATGTTTTTCCAATCTTCTATTGTCCAATTTCGATGAGCTTGTACAAATTGTAGCCTCAGTTTCCTGTTCTTAGCTGAAAGGAGTGGCACCCGGCGTGGTCTTCTGCTGCTGTAGCCCATCTGCCTCAAAGTTCGACGTACTGTGCGTTCAGAGATGCTCTTCTGCCTACCTGCCTATTTGAGTCACTGTTGCCTTTCTATCAGCTCGAACCAGTCTGGCCTTTGTCCTCTGACCTCTGGCATCAACAAGGCATTTCCGCCCACAGAACTGCCGCTCACTGGATATTTTTTCTTTTTCGGACCATTCTCTGTAAACCCTAGAGATGGTTGTGCGTGAAAATCCCAGTAGATCAGCAGTTTCTGAAATACTCAGACCAGCCCTTCTGGCACCAACAACCATGCCACGTTTAAGTCACTCAAATCACCTTTCTTCCCCATACTGATGCTCTGTTTGAACTGCAGGAGATTGTCTTGACCATGTCTACATGCCGAAATGCACTGAGTTGCCGCCATGTGATTGGCTGATTAGAAATGAAGTGTTAACAAGCAGTTGGACAGGTGTACCTAATAAAGGGGCCGGTGAGTGTAGAGTGCAACCCTCTTCTTTTGCTCTTTTATTTAATAAAGCTTTGCCATTTTATTTCATGCCACAGCCACTCAAATCTCTCTCCACCTGACTGCCTGCAGTTCTCTAACGTGGAACATGGTGCATTTGTGATGCAGAAGCTCAGGGCTCTCCATAAACTAACAAATACTACACTAATAAACTAACATCTGTACCCAGCTCAAGTCTAGAGAAATTTGTGACCCTAGATCAGAGGGTGTCCAGTCCTGTTCCTGGAAGGCGAGTATAGGTCCAGGTTTTTGTTCCAACCAGGCAGTAACACACCGGAATTTACTAATGAAGGTCCTTAGGAAGCGCTCTAGTGGTTGATTAGTAGAATCAGGTGTTACTGCCTGGTTGGAACAAAAACCTGCACCCATACTGGCCCTCCAGGACCAGGATTGATTAAGGGAGACAACACAACAGCCACTAATAGACCCCATTAGTCCTCTATACTCTTTCTGTCAGTCCCTTTTTGTCTGTCTCTCTAACACCCTCACACACATAAAGGTTCTGTGCTCTGTTCCAGTGTGTTGACAGAAGTGAGTAACATGGAGGAAACTGGACCAGCTCATCCACGTTGTTCCTGTAATATAGCTTGGTAAAATAAACATGTTTCCACTTTATATCAATCTTCTCCAGGTAAGAACACTTTCATTTTGTATTTCTAGAAAACATATGGAACCCTAAGTTATATGTCAGCTGAACAACACTTACATAAAACTTGAACATCTTTTAAAGTTGAAAATGTATTTTTTACATTGTGTTTCCATGTGAAAATGTAAGCACATTTTATCTAAATAAACCCTTTAAAATACATTTTCTCTCCAAAAAATTACATAGTGTGTTGATACTTAGTAATTCTGAGATTATTTGCTTTTTGTGTTTTGCATGGAGATTGGACATTTGGAATAATGGCTTCTTAAAATAAACGTCCTCTGCTTTTTGTGGTTTTATTTGGAAAGACAACTTCTTGTGTTCTCAATGTGGAGGGGAAATCTACACCTATGGAGGGCATGATTTGTCTCTTTTCGTTATCCTTCACATATTATATACCTGTTTAGATATATCTATATATATATATATATATATATATATATATATATATATATATATATCCTAAACAGAATGATGAAAGTGGTGGGGTCTGGAGGATGTGAGAATAAAGAAGAATCAGTACAGAGAACAAATAAATGCCAAACAGCTGGACTGAAATGTCATGATCCACTAGAGGTCTCTGTTGTAATGTTGCATCACTGTACTGTTTTTTATACATATACTCCTGTAGGTTTTGTGGATAGATTGAAACATATTAGCTTCTCTACAGATTCATGTTTTACCTGCAGTGACTGATTCTCTCAGTAAATTTAATCAACATTCAGAGACATCTCAAATGGATGTTTGAATTTCTTTAACTAGAGACAGAGACTAGAGATACCAACAGAAGTGGTGAGTAACTAAGTACATTTAGTACCAAGTATCAAGTACTGTGACCTGAAGAGGTCACTATGAGTTTACCTAATTTTTGTACAACAGTAATGGATTAGCCAGGGACAAGAGGAACGGGTGAAGAAGTAAAAGAGGTTATGTTCAAGATCATAAAAAGAACTGTGAGGCAGTCTTGATGAAGTTTGACGAATACTTTATTTCCTGAAACATCATACATCAGGGAGCAGGTTTATACAAACAGTGTCAACAAGCCGGGGAAATGGTGTAGATACTGTACCAGGACAGCCTGGCACACAGTGAGTGTGTGTGCCAGGCAGAGGAGGTGATCAAATGAATCTTCAAGCCTTTTAACTGCAGGCTGTCCAAAAGAAGGGAAAGAACAACAAACAACAGCAAACAAAGAAAGCAAAGGGGGTGGAAGGCATGGTAAAATACAACACTGAGGACTGAAGACTGTGCCTTGTATTAGAAAGTGAAATAAATAGATTGTAGGTTTACCTGTAAACAAGGTGACTGTGACCTTTAAAAACAACACTGGGGCAGATCAGAGGCTACAGTGATCAACCAGGGAACAGTAATAAAAATGTCTTATTCTTTTGAAGTGTATGTGGTAGAGGGGACAAGCTGTTTACCAAGCCGCTGTTGGACTTCATGAAATCAGCAGGCATACGACTTCATGAAATCAGCAGGCCTCATGGTGAACAAGGCAAAGTGCAAGTTTAAACAGAGACAGGTCAGTTTCAGGGATTGAGAACTTTCTGCAGCTTTGAATTGTGACTGAGCTCAAAAGGGTCCTGAGAATGGTTAATTATTTAGGCAATTTGGTTCCAAAGCTGTCAATTGGCTCACCCACTATAAGAGCTACTGAAAGGAAACACAGAGTGTATGTGGGGACCTGCACAGTGTGAGGCATTCAAAAAATTGAAGACTGCACTAGTCATGTCTGGCCAGTGTGGGCCTGTAAACATTCTGATACCTGTGCTGACTATATAGCTTTAGGCTAGTTATAGATAACAAATCACTGGTACCTCTCATGATCAGTAAATACCTGGACTTTGTACTAATCAGGTGTCAGGGACTAATGAGGTTAAAACAGTTTAGTGCGATAGCAGAGCATGCACCCTGAACAAAATTAGCAGTAGCTGATGCATTTTCTAGTATTGGGGGATGGGGTCTGTCATGATGAGGTAGTAGCACACATTAGAGTTGTCCTAGCTGACTTAAAACCAGCTATCATATATATATATATATAGTATGTCTATTTTTTATGTTTAATTTACAGGGGGGTGCAGAAAGCATCTTTAAAGGGGGAGATGTCGTACCAGGTGAATACATAGAGAGTCAATCAATCAGCTGTTCAACAGTAATGTATTGGCCAAGGGACTAGTGGGAGTTAACCCTAACCATAACCCTAACCCTAACCCTAACCCTAACCCTAACCCTAACCCTAAGCAGGTTATGTTCAGTTATGTTCTGTGGATGATAGTGAATAAAGCAAACTGAAAACAGAAGAAGTCAGTGTAAACACAACTATAGCTTTACTTGAGTATTTCTAAGTGATGCTAGTTTATACTTCCCTCCACTATCTGATAGATTTTGTTAGTTTAGAGTAGTGAATATTAGGGCGGGCCCCCGGGGCTTCGAGGTTTTGTCAAATCGTTTTTTTAAATTATTTTTTTATTTTGATTTTTTGTCCTAGAATAAAGTGCAATTGCACCTCCACTACTTAGGGGGTAGTGGCGCTCTAATTGGTCTAATCAGTGTTATGCAGAGGTGTATTTATAACTATTTTATAAACAAAGGATATTATTTATAGTCTCGCGGGGGCCACAAGATGTTTTCTTCTTTCATAGGGCGGGCGTGAGATAAAATAATTGAGAAGCACTGGTTTAACACTAGAAAGACCACAATTTTTCTGCCTACCTAGAAGGACCAGAGAGGGGTCATTTGACCCACACAGCTTTTGCCGAGTACACTAATCACTCATTTTGTTATGGTAATGAGGCTGTTAGGGGCAGTGTGTGGGGTGAGGGGGTCACACCTTACAGGTAACAGCCAAGAAAAACAGGGGCAGATAGCTTCTTACGAAGGGCTGTCAGCCTCTGAAATCACCACAGGTAAATAGTAACTGATACAGTATACTGTATATAATACATATAATATTATGAATTAAAGCAATTCACGTTGTGCTTTGATCAAAACAATTCCTAACCTTATCCTGTCAGTTTTTTTTTTTTTTAACGTGGTGGATTGGCAACAAAATCCTATCACAAGAATCCTAGCAGGACACATTGTGATCAGATCTAAACAAACCCTAACCCTAACCTTTCAGTAAGAAATGTTTTTGAGGGTAAATAATCTTTGAAATCAGAAAAAAACAAAGACAAAAATAAGACTTTGGACACATGAAATAATTCTGTGTCCCCCAACAGGGAATTTTGGAAAAATCCGTGCCAGTACCACAGATTTCGTGTCACAATGATCCTTGCCAGCTTTCACAGATTTCTAGGAGATCATGTTGCAGACATACCCACGTTTGTCATTGTATGGGGCAATGTTTCCACAATTTCTGCCATGGTCCACACATCCAGGCATGGTTCAACATGGCATCCAAGAATGCATAATGCCTTGCTACCATCATATTCTCCTGAAACCATAGAAGGTGTTTTTCTCTGCTTGGAGGTGGAGAGTATGAACATCATGGCAAAAAACAGAGGTCTCTCCTCAATATTGAGGAGGGCTAAGGCATTGACGCTTCTTCCCACACTGCATCTCAAGAGAAAACATCAGAGGGGATGTTGACCAGAATCTGCGGACAAACAGAGCATGGGAATAGCCAGAAAGATGAGGCCGGTGACCAGGACAGAGACAAAATGTCTCTGATTTGTTTTTATGTGTGATGTCTGAACGATTATGCCACACGAGGCTATACGTTTTAACAAAATAGCAAGTACAATAAACTGAAATTAAATTATATACATTGAAATTATTTATATAAGGAATATCAGTGATGTGATCTGGCTTGGGTGGGTGGGGCAGGCGGGCTAACGCATCTTGTTGGGTGGGCACATTCCCCCCAAGGCCCGCCCATGGCGGCGGGTATGTGAATGTCCCATGTGACCATAACGAGTCATGTGAGTGCCAATGGTTCAATGAACGTGTGAATGTCATAGCAATAGCAGTTACTTCTGCAAAAACCTTCCACACGAAAACTGGGAAAACAGTTGCTTTTTTATTCATTGTAAATATGTTTTGTTTTGATTTTTTTTAACAATAAATGTCAAGAGTTTTGATCCCAAATTCTCGTTCATCCTGATGATTTACTGCATAAAAATCCACCATATGTTTATAAATCCACCATATGGGCACATACACACACACACACACATACACACACACACACACACACACACATACACACACATGCAAAAACACACTAACCTACCTGAGTACTAAAAGCTTGCCTTGGGTTCCCCTCCCCCACACAGGCTCAAGCGACTCTGTGACTCAAGTGACTTCTCTGAGCCGCTAACAGCCACATTTCCACAACAAAAGGAGTGTCCACAGGGGGTCCAAAGGGTCAAATGACCCTCTTGTGGGCTTTTTAGGTAAAAAGGTCAATTGACCCCTCCGTGGTCGTTCTAGTGTTAAAGGCAGATTTTAATATTTTAGATACAAACACGTTAATATTCTATATCTATGTTCTATTAAATAGTCTCTTTTCTTTTTATAAATCTGCACTTTGTGTAAAGGGGCCAAATATATTACGATGCAATACATTTGCTATTATTCTAAACAAATTATCTAAAATTTTAGCAAGTTTTTGCCCAACTAAAGACCCAGTCTACAGATACTGATGTGTGTGTTACCCAATTTTTGTTAGTGAGAGTGATTTAAAAGTAGTATAGTATACTATAATATAACCAGGGGTGCACATAACTTTTTTAGTAAGTTACTCATATGAGGACCAGCAGATAGTGTTTGGTACTCACCTCATCCACGATAAGTCTTAAAAGTCTTCCTTGCTGTCCTCCGCAGTGTCGCCCCCATTTTCCTCCTCAGAATCGCCCCCACTGTCCTTGGATTATTTACTACTTGGACTAGGTCATACACAGAAGATGCTCTTAGGCGTTTTGCTGCCTGCTTTAAGCGCATCCATTCTGTTAAAGTGATGTCTTTGTCAAGCTGTAAGATGGCTTCATAGTTTCGGAGAATGTTGCAAACTGTTGTATTTCCAAAACCGTGGAGGTCTTGCATTTCCTGAGGCCATGTAGAGGGGTCAAATACCAGGAAATGATCACACGACTTAAGGGAGTCAAATCTGGTTTCAAACTCTTCAATTAACCCCCTGAGTGTCACACCGCGGTGAGGTTTGTCCTGTCTTGGGGTTTTTGTCTTGTCACTTCCTGTTTTATTTTGAAAATCTAACTCTCCTCTCGTTTCAGGTCACTTGCCCTTCCTCATGTGTCACCGGTCTGATTGTCTGATTGTCTGCCTCGCCCTGATTGTTTCCACCTGTTTCCAATTACCTTGTGTATATATTGTCTGCGTCTCCCCTTGTCTTGTGCCGAAGTGTTTCGTCCCGTACGTTCACCCAAGCCATTCGAAATCCCCTAGTCATAGTTCTTGTTGCCTTGCCTGTCGTGCTGTCCTCTTCGGAGCGATTTTTGTGTTGTAGTTTTCATAGCCTTAGTTTAGATAGTTAATTGTAGATTTTCAGTTCAGCCTTTTGTTTTCAGTTCTTAGTGTAGTTCCTCTGGTTATTAAGAGAGATTTTGGTTTGTAGTTATTGGAGTATTTTCCTCCAGTTATTAGGAGAGATTTTGTTTTATAGTTATTAGAGTATTTTTCCTCCAGCTTTTTAGGAGATAGTTTAGTTTCTACCTTAATCATAGTCCCTAGTTATATTCATAGTCTAGTCCTTTATAGTATATCGATTCATAGTCATAGATAGCAATAGCCATAGATATTTCTTTGTATTTTGTCATAGCCCTCTTTGCTCCCCGTGGAAGAGGTTGCCTATCTATTAATAAAACCCGCTGTTCTACTCTGCATCTGAGTCCTCTTTTGAGTCCCGGCCTGACAGTACACTTCGGCCAGTATGGACTCAGCGGAGAGAGAACAGCTCACGGCAGCCCTGCGAGCCCAGGAGGCCTGGCTCTCCCGTCAGGAGGAATTCCAGACCGCCCTGGCCTCCCAGATGGCGCTCCTATCTTCGCAACTCCAGGGTCTGCACGATCACCTAGTGCAGACGAAGGCAGCACCTGAGCCTCCAGTAGTAGCGCCCACCAACCCAGTGAATCCCGTTCCATCGATGACTGTAGTGGGAGCAGCATGTAAATTAGCTCCACCAGCACGATTCTCTGGCGAACCGGGCTTATGCAAAACCTCCCTCATAGACTGTTCAATACATTATGAGCTAAACCCCCAAGCTTTTCCCACTGACCGATCAAAGATTGCTTTTATGATTTCCCACCTGGCCGGGAGAGCCAAGGCTTGGGCTTCGGCAGAGTGGGCCCGAGACTCCCCAGTTTGCAGTTCATTCTCGGAATTTGAACAGACTCTACAGAAAATTTTTGACCCAGTCACGACTAACCGGGAAAAGGCTCAGGAGCTGAGCGGGCTGAAACAGGGCAATAACTCCGTCTGTGACTATGCCATCCAGTTTCGCACCTTATCGGCGGGGATTGGTTGGAATATGACAGCCCTATATGACGTGTTTTTAAAGGGATTGGCAGCTCCGATCCAGGACCTCCTGGTTCCTCTGGATCTACCCACGGACCTCGACTCGCTCATCGCCCTCGCTATCCGGACGGATAACCGAGCCCGCCAGCTCAGGCAGCAACGCACTGTGAGAACCCCGCCGATGGAAAGGTCCATACGCCCACAAACACCAGGTTGGCCGGTAACCCGTCGATCATCACCAGAGCAGCGTCACCGGCATCCTCCAGAAGAAGACGGAGAACCCATGCAGCTGGGGAGAGCCCGACTATCGCCGAAGGAACGACAGAAACGGCTACAGGAGGGTTTCTACTGCGGGGAACCCGGCCATCTCGTCGCCACCTGCCCTGCCAAGAAGAACCTGGTGGTGAGTAACTTCAAGGGTGCAAGCATCCCACCACGTACTCTCACTACCGTCCAGGTAAAACACCACACCACCACTGAGCTTAAAGCACTTATAGACCCGGGGGCGGACGAGAGCCTGATAGACGGGCGCTTAGCGGAACAACTGGGCCTCAAAACAGAACCTTAGCTAAGCCCATCCGCGTAAAGCTCTTAATGGACAGGACCTTTTCACCGTCACACACATCACAGCACCTCTCAAATTGAACATCAACAACCACCAGGAGAGCATTCGTCTGTATGTAGTCAAGTCACTCTCAGACTCTCATTTTAGGACAGCCATGGTTACACCGCCACAATCCCCACATAGATTAGAGATCAGGGAAGATCCTGAGGTGGGGAGCGGACTGTGTGAAAGTCTGTATGAAACTCCCACGGCAAGGAAAAGAGGTCACAGGCAATAGACAGATTTCTGTTAACTCCGTCACAGACCCCAATTACCCGGACCTGAGCTCCATACCCTCCTGCTATCATCATCTTAAAGGGGTATTTAGCAAAACCAAGGCTCTGTCCCTCCCCCCTCACCGACCCTCCGATTGTGCGATCGATCTGATTCCAGGCTCCACCATTCCCAGAGGCCGCCTGTACGCGGTCTCCGGACCAGAGAACGAGGCCATGAGGGAATATATCGATACCTCTGTGAAGGCTGGACTGATTCGCCCCTCTTCATCACCCGCCGGAGCGGGTTTCTTCTTTGTGAAGAAAAAAGACGGCTCTTTAAGACCATGCATCGACTACAGCCCCCTTAATGACATAACCATTAAGAACCGCTATCCACTTCCCCTCATGTCATCTGTATTTGACCAGCTCCAACAGGCCCAGATCTTCACCAAGTTAGATCTTCGCAATGCGTATCATCTGGTGCGCATAAAGGAGGGTGACGAGTGGAAGACTGGGTTTAATACCCCTAGAGGCCACTACGAATATATGGTCATGCCATTTGGTCTTACTAACGCCCCGGCTGTATTCCAGGCCATGATTATCGACGTACTAAGAGACTTTCTCGATCACTTTGTGTATGTATACTTGGATGATATACTTATCTACTCCCCTGACCTGACTACCCACCAGGACCATGTGACCCAGGTATTAAAAAGACTTCTCGAAAATGGGCTCTATGTCAAAGCTGAAAAGAGTGAATTCCATGCCGACACCGTCTCCTTCCTGGGCTTCATCGTAGCCCCTGGAAGAGTGCAGATGGACCCGGCTAAAATTAGCGCTGTAGTCGATTGGCCCACACCTGATAGCCGCAAAAAGGTGCAGCAATTCCTTGGGTTTGCTAACTTTTACAGGCGGTTCATCAGAGGCTTTAGCGCAATAGCTGCTCCTCTCCATGCTCTTACCTCCACACAGGTGCAGTTCCACTGGTCTCCAGAAGCTGATGCGGCCTTTCGAGCCCTCAAGCGTCGCTTTACCTCGGCCCCCATCCTCACCCTGCCGGACCCTCGACAACAGTTCGTGGTAGAGGTGGACGCCTCTAATGAGGGGATCGGGGCCATCCTTTCACAGCGGTCAGAGCAGGATGGTAAGATGCACCCTTGTGCTTTCCTGTCACGGCGACTATCCAAGGCGGAGCGGAACTACGACGTCGGTAACCGGGAGTTGCTGGCGGTCAAGCTAGCGTTGGAGGAGTGGAGACACTGGCTCGAGGGAGCAGACCATCCATTCATTGTCTGGACTGATCACAAAAACCTAGAGTACATTAAGACAGCCAAAAGACTCAATTCTCGCCAGGCCAGGTGGGCGCTATTTTTTAACCGATTCTCCTTTTCTCTCTCATACAGGCCGGGGTCCCGAAACACCAAGCCGGACGCGCTGTCTCGTCTCTTCGACCCTGAGCCTGTTGCCAAGGATCCAGAAACGATCCTCCCACGTACATGTGTGGTTGGAGCTCTGACCTGGCAAATAGAAAATGAGGTTAAGCAGGCTAAGCTAGGCTCCGTCACCTAGTGGGTGCCCAGAGAACCGTTTGTTTGTCCCGGCTGATATGCGCCCACAGGTGATCCATTGGGCCCACACCTCGCTGCTTTCCTGCCATCCGGGAGTTAGAAGAACGATGTTCGCTATCTCCCGGAGGTTCTGGTGGCCCTCCATGGAGCCGGAGGTCCGCGAGTACGTAGAGGAATGTTCGGTCTGCGCCCGGAACAAGACGTCCTCCGGGTTACGCATGGGCCTGCTGCAGCCACTCCCCATTCCCTCCAGACCATGGTCTGACATCTCGGTGGACTTCGTCATGGGGCTTCCGGTCTCCCAAGGTAACACCACGGTCCTCACCGTGGTGGATAGATTCTCCAAGATGGCTAGATTCATTGCTTTGCCTAAACTGCCCTCCGCCAAAGAAACGGCGGAGATCATGATGAACAATATTTTCAAGGTTCACGGATTTCCCAAGGACATTGTGTCAGACCGGGGCCCCCAGTTCGTCTCCAGGTTCTGGAGGGAGTTCTGCCGACTCGTCGGAGCGAAAACCAGCCTGACCTCAGGTTATCACCCGGAGGCCAAGGGCCAGACCGAACGCCTCAACCAACAACTGGAAACCGGCCTCCGGTGTCTGGTCTCTCAGAATCCCTCGACATGGAGCCAACACCTGGTCTGGGTCGAGTATGCCCACCACCTACTGCCCACCTCAGCCACAGGTATATCACCGTTTAAATGCGTATTTGGTTACCAACCTCCTGTGTTCCCAGACAATGAGCAGGAGGTGTCTGTTCCCTCCGCCCATGCCATGGTTCGCCGCTGCCACCGCATCTGGGCAGCCGCCAGGGAGGTTCTAATTTGCCAAGGGGACCGGGTCAAGAAAACTGCAGACCGCAAGAGGCGACCCGCCCCAACTTACCGGCCAGGCCAGAGAGTGTGGCTTTCCGCCAAGGATCTTAACCTGAAGGTTCCGTCCAAGAAGTTGGCGCCGCGATTCGTGGGCCCGTTCCCAATCACCAAGCTCATTGGCCCTGCAGCAGTTCGCCTTCGCCTGCCCCGATCCCTCCGTGTTCACCCGACCTTCCACGTAAGCCGGATCAAGCCCGCCAAGGAGAGCCCGATGGTCCCAGCCGCCGCCCCTCCACCGCCCCCAGAAGTGATAGACGGCGGTCCGGTCTACAAGGTCAAGCGGTTACTGGCAGTTCGCAAACGGGGCCGAGGTAAACAATATCTGGTGGACTGGGTAGGATATGGTCCGGAGGAGAGGCAGTGGGTCCCGGCGCGTTATATCCTAGACCCTACGCTCATCACAGACTTCCACAGGGACCACCCTGACCGGCCTGGGCCGTCAGGAGTCGGCCCTAGAGGGGGGGGTACTGTCACACCGCGGTGAGGTTTGTCCTGTCTTGGGGTTTTTTTTCTTGTCACTTCCTGTTTTATTTTGAAAATCTAACTCTTCTCTCGTTTCAGGTCACTTGCCCTTCCTCATGTGTCACCGGTCTGATTGTCTGCCCCGCCCTGATTGTTTCCACCTGTTTCCAATTACCTCGTGTATATATTGTCTGCGTCTCCCCTTGTCTTGTGCCGAAGTGTTTCGTCCCGTACGTTCACCCAAGCCATTCGAAATCCCCTAGTCATAGTTCTTGTTGCCTTGCCTGTCGTGCTGTCCACTTCGGAGCGATTTTTGTGTTGTAGTTTTCATAGCCTTAGTTTAGATAGTTAATTGTAGATTTTCAGTTCAGCCTTTTGTTTTCAGTTCTTAGTGTAGTTCCTCTGGTTATTAAGAGAGATTTTGGTTTGTAGTTATTAGTGTAGTTCCTCTAGTTATTAAGAGAGATTTTGGTTTGTAGTTATTAGAGGATTTTCCTCCAGTTATTAGGAGAGATTTTGTTTTATAGTTATTAGAGTATTTTTCCTCCAGCTTTTTAGGAGATAGTTTAGTTTCTACCTTAATCATAGTCCCTAGTTATATTCATAGTCTAGTCCTTTATAGTATATCAATTTATAGTCATAGATAGCAATAGCCATAGATATTTCTTTGTATTTTGTCATAGCCCTCTTTGCTCCCCGTGGAAGAGGTTGCCTATCTATTAATAAAACCCGCTGTTCTACTCTGCATCTGAGTCCTCTTTTGAGTCCCGGCCTGACACTGAGTAACTCTGCCTTATCTCTGTCAGCATCAGCATTAGAAACAGTCTGTGCACTGTGGTCTCCAGCATCCAGCATCAGTTTGAATTGGCCAATGACAACCATGAGCTCATCCTTACACTCTCCAATGGTCAGCTTTTCTTTCTGAAATCTGATTGATGTTTTTTTAAAATGTTGCCAATGTCAAGCATGTGTGATAGAAAGCATTCCAAACGCTCTGTGCATATGTGCTGCAAATCAGTGTTATCACTTGTAGCCAACTGAATTTTAATGGCTGGCAATAGTCTTGATATTTTTAACAGCACGTCATGCCGCCATGCAGACCACCTAATATTATGAAATTTTCCCAATTTCACGAAGGAATTCCATTTTCTTCACATATCTTCTGCAATGCAGCAGTTTTTTTCGCACCACCCTTCTGTAAATAAAACTGCAGCAGCCTGACAACAGACTGATTGAACGTCTTACAGTATGGAACCTGGCGGTCAGCTGATTTTGCGCAATTCTCCAGCGTGTGTGCAGTGCACAGAATGTGCACAAGAGACTCTCCAATCGCCACTAATCCCTTTAGTTAATTTCCGTTGTACACTCCGACGTTAACAGCTGCTCCATCTGAACACACAGCGACCAACTTTGTTGTCCAGTCATTCAAGCCTGCGTCACGAAACAGTTTCACAAGTCCGTCTGTGATTGCCTGTGCGGTTTGGTCGGCACCCAATTCAATCAATCCAAGAAAATCGGACAAAACCTCTCCATTGCTGGATACTGACACAATGTAGACGATTTCCTGTTCAGTTTTTGTAATGTCCTCTGACCCATCAAAAAGCAGCCCCCAAAACTGAGCAGCCTCTAACTTTGCTCGTAGCTCACCACTGATAGCATGAGCAATGCTCAGCATGATCCGTGTCCCCCCTTCACGTGTATGATAAGCATTTCCGACGTTTACTCCTAGTCGCTTCAGTAACGGAATATCCTCCGAAAATGATGACATGGGACGTGTGTGTTTGGCTGCTGCTTACTGTTGTCTGTTTCTTTTAAGAAATGTTTGACAAGTGTTTAATTTGATATCCACACTAGTTACCAACATTGAACAAACTAGCATTGGCAGCATGAAACCCCATGTGAAATATTTCGTGAGGGACGGTACGCAAGCGCGCTGCGGTGAATCACGAGCAGTACGCATCGCTCATTTTTGCTGCGCATGCGTACCTGCGTACCAGTTATGTGCACCCCTGAATATAAATGTCTTAATAGACTGCAAACTGCTTATAAGCTTCAAGATGATCTGAGGAACCCTCAGGATGAGTAACATCCCTCTTCCGGGATGGACAGGCATGCAATAGATGATGTGTGCAGGTGGAAACAATACAGGAAAATTGTATATTACATCAAACAGAATAACAGAAATGTAATGAATTTTGGTGTATGAGGTTACCCTTCCAGATTTCCATCCTCACACCAAAGGAGACTTAAGTAATCTTGATCTTTGGTCTTCACATAGAACTGGTGAAGCATGCACTCAATGTGACACAATATTGGCACAAGACCTCTATAACTCTGATAAAGTTACTAGTCAACTCAGGACTGGTTATTAGATATTTGTTCAAAGAAATCTGCTAAAGCCTTGCAGAGTGGTCACTGAGAGTGCAGATCTTTCCGGGCTTTTGCAGGTGATACACCCCCTGATAGAGAATGTACAGTGCAATTGGTGAGGTCTTCTTAGGAACCTTTTCTGCATTTCCACATGCTATAACATCATCCAGGAAGGTCTTGTAGTCTTTGTAGTACTGGTAACTTCTTTTCAGCTTCCTTTCTAAGCATCTCCAATGATGAACGGCTCACACCTTGTTGTTTGGTAAAATATGTCTCTCCTTGAAAGGTAGAGAGGAGTGGCATCTCAAAGTGAAAGTGGAATACTGCCTGTCAATGAGTGAAACGAAACCTCCCAGTCAATAAATCTGAGTAGATCACCACGGAATGTTGTTGTTTCAGGTATAGGAAGACTACTACCTTCTCTTGAGCAGGGTCATAGTTTGTGGTGAAGGATTAAGCTTCTCCTTTCACTTCAGGAAAGCATGTTGATGGAGTGGTTGATCTATTTCATCATCTGAACATTCATTATTTCATACACTTCTTGTACTTTTAACTTCTTTATTGTATCCAGTCATTTCAATCCTCTTTGCTTGGCCATCAGCACCCTTGTTTCTTTCATTTTCACCCTCAAGTTGTTTTAGTTCCTCCATGTCATTCTTTCCTCTAACATTCCCTTTAATGCAGCTTTATTGGCAGCGACTGCAGCAACAGCCTCTTCTCTGTGAGCAGAATACTTACTTGAATGATGTTGCCCATGAGTTGCTTTGAGAATAAAGTGAAGAACCCTGCAGACTTGGCCTTGGTATGGTGAAAGATGTTGCAGATTTAAACACAGATTCTCCATCTCCCTTTTTCTTGTCTTGTTTTTTAATCCCTAGATCATCCTCTTCATCAGTTTCTCTGTTTAGTGTTTCAGTGTCTTCAATGTTTGTTGCAGTTTTTAGAATTGTCTTTGTTACTGCTTCACAGGTGTCTATTCTTCAACATGTGTCAAGGTCTGGAATATCAATCTGTCCCAACCCTTTATAAACATCATTCAAGTCAGTTGCAACATTTCTCTCCTGTTATCTGTTCATACACAGGCTATTTACACCATTGAGCACCCCTTTAGCTCTTGATCAAACAGTATTTGACCCTTTTACTTGCCCCTATGCAGTTCACAGACTGTTTTCATTAACCTACAAACTCTTCGACTTCTTTGTTGTGCTGATGAAGACGTCTGGTTAGCAGCTCTGATGTCTTCAGATGCTTGTGGTTGTTTGTTCCATGCTGCTGCTGGTCTTCTTCCATCAGTCAGAGAAAACTTTATGTCTAACATTTTACTTAAATGTGATATGGGTAGTCTATCACATTTAAATCTAACAAAAGTGATAGCTTTGCAGTTAACTGATGAAATGGCCATAAATAACCTAATGTAGCTGAATCAAATTGTTTGTTTAAAATAGGGCAAATGGTTATAATTGTGTGTTTGATATTTCGGCTTGCTTAAATCTTATTCCGACAAAACAATAGTAAACCTTTGTTTAAGTTTCCACTAAGCCATCTAGCTAGATTCTATAGCTCCAAATTTAGCAGAACTGCAGCTAAGAATTTCTTAAACTCCCTTTTGGTTAAAAGGATTACTGAGGTAGATAGAGAGCACTTTGACAGGCACTTTATCTCCCTAAGAAGTACAGTAAGCTAAAAATCAACTCAAAAATAAATCTCCTAGGTTTGATCAAAGTCAAAGTCAAAGTCAATTTTATTGTCAATTTCTTCACATGTACTTGACATACAAAGGAATCGAAATTTCGTTTCTCACTATCCTATGCGTTTACATGTACAACAACATCAAAGTGCAGGTGCGCAAGACGAGACAATCCTAAACTACGGTACAACAACAACGGTGATGTGCTGTATTCTAAATTTTATAAATCCAGATCTGCCTCGTTTCTTAAATAGTCTTTGTACAATGTATTGATAACAAATAATGTATCTTCCCACTACTCTGACCCAAGGAAATATTGTTTTGATTCCTAAATATAACAAGGACAGACTACTTAATTAACAATTGGTGTCCAATATGCCTACTTACACTAACGGTGGTTAAAAATGATGGCTCTCTTATTGACCAAAAGATTCAGGTCAGTTTTGGACTCTATCACAGAAGGCTTGTCTGAAATATGTTAGATTATTCAGAGCTGGTAGAGGATGGTGGATTGCTTCTATTTGTAGATTCCTACACTGTTTCCACACTGTTGGACATCCATTTATTTTCCAGTCTCTCTTTATTTTGGAGGGTATTTCTTTTCAGCAATAAAAATTCTATACACCAAAGGTAATAGCTCAATTAAACTAAAAAGGTGGTATGTCCCAGGTTTAACATAATCTATCTAGAGGCATTAGATAAGGGTGCCTGGCTTCACTGTACCTCTTCCTACTGGTAGCTCAGCTTTTGGCTGATCATATCAAATAAGTGAGATAAATGGCATTCGTTTTGAATATAGAGCTTACTATTTCTTAAATGGCAGATGCCACTTTACACTATTTCTAAGGGATGAAAACCAAAACTCAATTGCAATTAGTACTCCAAATGCCTTTTTCTAAGCAGCTGGCTCAAGCCTGAATCTCAATAAGTGTGAAATTATATCGATTAAGGACTGTTCAAAGTCATTCATTTGTATTGTCCCAGTCAAAAATGAATGTGTTTACCTGGGTATTACTGTTAGTAACAAAAAAGAATTTCAATGAACTTAAATCTTATTGAATGAACAATAAGATTAAAGTTCTTTGAACAAAAAAATACTGAACCAGAGTTTCAGCGGTAGAGTTCTACTTTCTGTGAATTTCCCCACTGTGGGACAATAAAGGAGCTATCTAATCTAATCTAAAGCAGAAGGTACAGTATATCATGTCATGTGCAACTCTATCTCTGTATATAGACCCCAGACTCATTACTGAGATTGAGAAGCTTTTTTCAACTTCTTCAAATATAACTCATGGGAAGGAATTGGTTCTAACAGAAAGTAGTAGACTAAATGTTTTTCAGTTTTCTGTAATTTACATACAAAACATTTAAGCTGAAACTGTTATTTATGTATTTATTTTAAAAAGCCTGACTCTAAATGTAGAGGCTAGAAATCTGGATGAAAATTTGATGTTGAAATTGGTCTAGTTCACCTTGTAAGGCTGACATTAGTGTAATTATAAGATATTACTGCTTCATAGATGAATCTGGCTACTAACTGATGATTTTAAGGTAGTTTTCATTGTAACTAGTTTTTTAGAGGGCAGAGCTAGTTATTTGTTTCTTCTACACTGTTTTGCTTTATTCTAGCTGGATCTACTCCAACACTGATACATGAAGAAGAAATGGGCCGAGAAGTAGGCCTATGGGTGAACAGGTTAATAACGCTGGTGGGACAATGCCAAACCTGCCATGTGGTGTAACTCGAGTACCTTAGTACTAGATAGTTTAACTCTTAAGGTTTTAAAAATGAAAAAAAGACATAATACCAACAATTTTTTTCTAGGTCGATTAAATATATAAAATTATTAATTCTTTTTCAGTTATACCATTTGGCATTTTGTGTCAAAAATTGCCCAAAATCTTGATGTTTGTTATTAAAATTATAAAAATTGACTTTTAAATGACAAGAAACCAACATGAACACACATTGTATATTTTGAGACCTGATTCATTAATGAGACCTGATTCACTTAAAACTATCTTTTAAAAGTGTTGACTTTCCTATCTTGCCAAACATGATTTGTCACTGATCCATTAACGTTAGAGTGAAAAAATGAGCCCCGGATGTGGGTCTAGCTATCAGAATCTCAGTGGAAAGACTCAAAGCTAACCCTCAAAAATTAGGTAACGGATCCTTACATCTTGCCCCTGTTTTTCCTACCGATATTAAACAAACATCATTTGCCTTAAATTAGCGGTTTTAGAGGTCCGAACCTACGGGTTAGGTGTTTACATCATTATCATCGTTAAGTATTTCTGAATAAAAAAACGTCTTGTCTCAAAAACCTGCTTCGGATGTGTAATTCCAGGTTTCACCTGCTGCTCACAGAACCACAGGCGGGGAGGCGCTGTAGAGCAGAAATCACACAACCTGAAGCAGGTTTTAGAGGTAAATTAGAATCAAACGCGTTTTATTGAAAAACTCCGCAATATTGAAGAAAGCAAGCACCCCGTTGCGACGCATAATACGCGCGTATTTAGACTGAGCGCTGTTAGATTCTGACATGTAGGATAAACTATGCTCGGAAGTGAAACGAGCCTGTGTCTCATCTTTTTGGGGCGTGACGTTAAGATTCCAAAGGAAAGCGTGGCCTGGAGAATCGCACGTGTACCCTCGGGTCAGCTGGTCGCAGATCTCAGACCCGCAGATGTGAACGTAGTGAATCACGCGTGTTGACAGCAGCTGAGCCACCATCATACCCAGACCAGCAAAGACCCGCAGCGGCAGCCGGGCACAGCCTCCGATCCGGGAATAAATGAGCGGGGATTCTGTAACTGGGGACATTTAAGTAAATAACCAAAAATACTCATATAATCAATATATATGATGAAGTTTAAGCCCAACCAGACCAGGACTTACGACGACGAAGGGTTCAAGCGGAGAGCAGCGTGTCTGTGCTTCAGGAGCGAGAAGGAGGACGAGGCGAGTGTTTGTTAAACTTGGTTGTAATAAGCTGCTGCTTGTGTGTGTGTGTGTGTGTGTGTGTGTGTGTGTGTGTTTGTGTGTGTATGACCTCTGGTGCGTCGCATGCAGCGGTGAAATTAACTCACCTCCTCACTTTCCGTGTATGAGATGCCTCCAGGTCTTGAGGTGAACATAACTTATCTGAAATATTTCAACTGTTCAGCCACAGCATGTTTTACTTTTACAGGCTGGCTGACCCTCAGCAGCAAGCACTCATCCCAAAAAACGTAGTACCAGATAGTTTAACTCTTGAAAAGGTTTTTTAAATAATAAAAAACGCATGTTATCACCTAGTTTTATATTATAGTTGGAATAAATATATATGATTTATCATTCTTTTTCCATTACACCATTTGACATTTATGTCAAAAGTAGGCCAAATCGTGATTTTTGTTAAAATAAAAGATACAAATGGTCTTTTAAATGACAAGAAACCAATATTAACAAAAAATATATTTTGAAAGATCTGATAAAATGCTTGGTAAAACTGTATTTTAAGAGGTTTTTGACTCTCATTCTGCCAAATTTGACTGAATCTGAGATACCTCAGTTAAATAATAACATGCCATCAGGATTTTTACCTTTCATTGGACCAAACACAGAAAACAATCAGATTTAAGAAGCTGGAATAATATAATTTATACATAAAAACGTACAAAATAATTGGCAATTTCATGTAAAAGATCAATTAATCAACTAATTGTTCAGCTGTATATTTACCAAGAGCAAATTCAGGAAAGAAAGGCACAACAAATTGTTAGAACATTGTTGTCCAAGAGGGAAATCCAAATAAATACCTCTATAGTGTAAATATATTCCAGCATTATTCAATAGCACAAGACATCCTCCTTGTTTCTGTTGCCAGTGACCGCCTCACTGAGAACAAAGCTGCTACAAATCCATTTCTTAGGTCAAATATGGCATTTATAAATTACCTCTGCCTGTAAATGCTGATCCAGTGACAGGCTGACATGGTCCCTGTACCATAACACGTGCTGTTTTATCACTGCTTCTAATGCATTTCTGCCAATTTCATACTTGGAGACCATTTTTTGTTTGTTTCGAATTGTACTCTCAGAAATTTCAAGTGTATAGAAATATTGCGATCTTGTATTTTTTTTGATTGATTGAGGTCTTTATTAAACAACGAGAGTGCAACATAATAGAGTGAACATTTATTTAATTGATTTACTTATTTTATACTCAGTCTGCCTGCTGCTGCTGAGTCCAAGCTTTATATAAGGGTCGGTGATACTTTTTTTATCTTTGGCAAAGTTGAAAAAGCCCAACATGTTTTTATCATCTCTCTCAAAATGTACTTTGTTTATATTTTGTGTTCATGTTGGTTTCTTGTCATTCAGAAATCCATTTATACACTTCTATTTTCGCTTCAAATGGTGTAACCGATAAAAGAATGGCTCCAGATTTCTGGAACTAAATCCCAGAGAGCTGCAGGTCTCCTGTAACTCACCTCTTCTAAATCACGACAACAGAGAAAGCAATGGAAACATGGAATATTGCTCTATGCTCAATAAAATCTAACCTTAGAGTTGATGGTATACTGTGTGCCAAACAGCGAGTGACCTATCAGCTGCAATTTATAGAAACAAGGGGCAGCGTTAGCTGTCCCCTGACAGATTTTCTTTCCTGC
This sequence comes from Eupleurogrammus muticus, assembly GCA_036785175.1. Taxonomy (NCBI): domain Eukaryota; kingdom Metazoa; phylum Chordata; class Actinopteri; order Scombriformes; family Trichiuridae; genus Eupleurogrammus; species Eupleurogrammus muticus. Next base: position 26,222,280 of record JAYKQN010000010.1, on the reverse strand, counting down.
TCCTTGTGCTTGCGCTGTTCTTCCTCACACAACCTCCCTCTCTCGTCAGCGGGCTGACATATTTGTTTTGATCACTGACCGATAAATCAGTGCTGTCACATCACATGACCACACTCACCTTGTCCTTCATCCCTGCCGTTTCTGCTCTGACTGCAGGTGTCACAGATGATGTGATAAACTATCTGCTAACTCAACCTGTCAGCTGAAATGTCTGCAGAAAAGTGCTGGACAGCGCAAGTGTTGATAAAAATCATGTATTCCTGGCACTAACTTTGCGATGTGACTTAATATAACGCTGTTTCACATCATCTTGTCTTGCTTTTGCTTGGTGCTTGAGATCAGGTGTGTGTGGCCATGAAGCTGATGTGGTGCTCTTCCTCTGAGCACAGAGGTCGGGGTCATTAACCTCCTCCGCTAAGCTCTTTTGTTATCATGCCCAAAGGCCGCTGCTGAACCAGCGGGTTTTTGAAAAGCTTTGGCTGTGGTTGGCTGCGTACTTGCAGCTGCCTGCTGTATGTGTTTGACATGGTGTATGTGTCACATGTCATGTGGCAGTGAAACTACTGCCACTGTGATTACGATCCCATGCAGGGTCCTGTACAGGTTACCTTTTGTGGCACGGTTTCAACGTTTGATTTTTCTGGTGGATACTAGATAATTTAGCATGCTAGGTTAGAAATTAATGTAGAGATCTGCGAGATTGCTCCAAGGGTTGCGATTCTTTACATCCATTACATCAACATATTCAAGTTGATTCTCATTAAGCATCATCAAAAATCAGAGGAAACTTCATTTTGCTGTTTAGACCATGTTTCTGGACTGTGATGTGGATCAGATTCTGATTAACACCTGCACTGGCTACTGGGGGCTGGCTAACTGCTAACAGCAGCTAAATACCAGCTAACCTTTACAGTTCTTAACAGTAGCTAACGGCTAACTACAGTGGCTTATAAACAGGTAAATACACCAGCTAAGTACCAGTCAACTACAGCAGTTAACTAACAACTAACTACAGGTAACTACACCCAACTATCAGCTACCTAACAGTTTAATAACAGCAGCTAACTAACAGCTCACATTTAGCTTGTCACACCTGCAAACTGCTGGAAAACTACAGCAACTAAATATCAGATAATTTTCAGCAGCAAACTAACAGCTTACTAATAGGTAAATTAGGGAGCTAACTACCAGCGAAGTATAGCAGCTAACTAACAATTATTAGCTAACTTCGACAAGCTAACTTCTGGGTAAGAATAGCAGCTGACTAACAGCAACTATCAGTTAGCAGGTAACTAGCAGCAACTAACAGATAAATATCAGCTAACTAACAATTCACAGCTAATTGTCAGCTATCTTTCAGGAAATAACTAACCGTTAGCTAACAGCTAACTCTCAGTTTAGAGTTAGAACCCTGTTGTGGATTAGCATTTCCAAAGGCTTATTATCATAATGTTAACCATGCACTAACGTTAATATCTTAACCCTGATGCCCTCCTCAAACATTATTGTACATTTCTTAATCATTTTTTATGGATGATTTTGGCTGTGTTACAGCCTTTGGTTAGGGTTTTTTGCAAGAAATTCTTCTTTTTAGTAGAATCTTTCAAATCTATTGTCTTTTGCTCTTGCATCTCTTGCATCTTGAATATATCAAAGATTATCAACAAAATTGATTTGATTGCATTAGTTCTTTATGTAGTTCCAGATCCTCTGGAAGCCCCTTGGCTATGACCCCAATTAGACAATTTTTTATCATGCTATCATTACAGTATAAAACATGTATTCTGTAATATCAACATTTTAGGTTGAGTAAATAGTGATATATGATATTTTTACTGTATTTGACAGATTCAACAGTTCTTGTATTCTTGTCTGTCATATTAATAAGACATGTGAATACCAGGAGGCCTCAAGAGGTGTGTGTGTGTGTGTGTGTGTGTGTGTGTGTGTGTGTGTGTGTGTGTGTGTGTGTGTGTGTGTGTGTGTGTGTGTGTGTGTGTGTGTGTGTGTGTTTATCTATGTGTATCCACTGATCATTTCAGAGATGAAAAAAGGGCTTTCTTTTGAGTCTTCTTTTGAGGGACGTGTTTCATGTGTCTTTGAAAATGCGGTCACATATTACAACCTCCTGTTTTTGCTGTACTCAGAAACTAAATGAAAAATATCTGTTGGCGTGTTAATGCTCCTGTTGCTTTCACAGCCACAGATAAACATGCAGCTTGGCTTAAGACTCATTTTATTAGTGAGCAGAGAAGGACAAAAACTTGGACCACAGCGGAACAATAGTGAAGATGCATTTCAGTGCAGGCGGCTTTATAAATATCCTTTCCTGTGAAAGTGGAGAGGACGCTTAGGATCATGCCATCATAACTGTGAATGGACAGCAAAGAACCGGCAAGTCAAACTCTTTGAGACTCCAGTGAGACTCTGTGTCTTCTTTGAACGAGTCCTAAAAGCTGCTTGACCATTTCTAAAGCCTTTTCTGCACTAAAATGCCTCTTCATTTTTGCTTAATGTCGTTCCAGGTCATTCTCCTTCTCTGATATTATTTCTTTGTTTTTTAGTACAGCAAAAATATTTACAATGATTAGTAGATGCACACGGATGAACACACACACACACACACACACACACTTGCATACATACACACACCTCTTCGGGGCTCCTGATAGTCACATTTTTTTATAAACATAACAGTCAAAAATGCAAGAATTTCAAACATCGGCCTAGAATGTGTTAATGGTTGAGTGGTCAAATACAGTAAAAATGCCAAATATTCTAATAATATTTATTTATTCAAAATAGCTGCAGAATGCATGGTTTAATTTGTGTATATATCTAAATATAGGTATAGTACTTTTACTGCTCATGCAGCATCTTCTTTACTGTGTTCTTTACCTACAGTGACTCATAATTCTTATGTACGTTAACTATATTTTTCCTGCTAATATGTTTACCTAAATATGATTTTTTAATTAGTACTTGTACTTTTGTGAAGTATTATTCTATTAAACTCACAATACTTCTAACTATGTAACTTACTGCAATACTTTAATTACATCAAGTAGTAATAACAGTAATAATAATAATAATAATATTGTACTGCAATAGCTAAACCACAGCAAGCTCATGATACTTGAAATGTGCTTTTACTGCAATACTTTACCTTAATAATACTTTACTTGAGGGAAGTTAAACATGGTACGTGGCTTTCTTTCAGACTAGTCAGATCATTAGGTTTTTTATTGTTGTCCATCTTTCTAAAATAATGAATGGTGGGGCCATCTGAACACAGGGTTAATGAGTGGAAGATCACTCTTATTCAATTATTTTAATTATGTAGTGAGTCAGGTGTGATCAGTCCACACAGTGCTCATATTGCATTAAATAAAGTCAGTGGAGGACTGGTGTGACTTGTAAGTTGTTGTATACGCCTCCTGCTGAATGATTAGCTTCACACTCTGTCATCATGGCACTCTGCTGCCACCAGACACCTGTTAGTGGTGATTATTGCTAAACATGGGCATGCTGCAATATCAAGATCTCTCTTAATCTAGCAGCAGAAACCTGACGAAGGCCTCTCTCTCTGTCTCTCTCCTTGGCAGGTGCTGCTGGTGAGCAGCAGTCGACATCCAGACCAGTGGATTGTGCCAGGAGGAGGAGTGGAGCCCAAGGAGGAGCCATGTGGGGCTGCTGTCAGAGAGGTGTATGAAGAGGTGGGCTCATTGTCTTTTACACATACACACACACCTACGCGTTAATTAGAGCTGCAACAATTACTAACATATTCTTTAGAAAAGGTCCAAATTCTCTGGTTCTGTTGGTCTGGACAAAATAAATAAACACATTTTCAGGTGAATCTTTAGCTTTGGGAAACACTTACTGACACTTTACATCTTTTTATAAACCAAACAACTACTCGATTAATTGTTCAATAATTAAATATAGATTAATGAATTACTAACTAACTTAACCTAGTGCTATACAGTGCCAGTGACCTTTTGCCACATTTCAGGCTTTAGGATTATGATATGAAAATGGATTTTTTGTGAAGAATCAATACAAAGTGGGGAACAATCATCAAATGGAATGACATTGATATGATATTCTAAAAGGTTTTTAGAAATAAAAAAGTAAAAAGTGGGGCATGCAAAATGATTCGGCCCCCCTGAGTTAATACTTTGTAAAACCACCTTTTGCTGCAAGTACAGCTGCAAATCTTTTGGGGTAGGTCTCAATCAGTTTTGCATACCTAAAGACTAAACTTTTTTCCCCAATCTTCCTCGCAAAACGGCTGGAACTTAGTAAGGTCAGATGGAGAGTGTTTGAACAGCAGTTTTTCAGATCTTTCTACAGTGTCTTAATTGGATTCAGGTCTGGACATTGACTTGACTTTCCTAACACCTGGGTATGTTTAATTTTGAACCATTCCATTGTAGATTTTGCCTTATGTTTAGGATCAAGGTTAGATGTGACTGTCCCAGTCACATCTTCTGTTTCTGCTGAATAAAATCAAACCATGATGACGGACCTTAGATATGACTTAGCAACAGGAGATTTTTTAGACCACAACTCGGGGTGAGGTAAGCTCTGGTTGTGACTCTGTCACTTTTCGGCCAGTACGTATTCAACGAAATTAAATGGTAAATTAGAGGTATAGCTACCGATTGATGGAGTCGTAGAAATATATACACCTCTTCATTGCTGTGTTCTTTTCACTGGTCTGCTCCCTAGTTTATCAAGTTGATAACTCATCTGTGTTGGTGGTGCATAAGGTGAGCATGCAACTTCTACAATGTATGAATTAAATGTTTTGATGCACACATGCAGGCCAATCAGAGTGTTTGACCCAGACTATATTATAATTGGTAGTTAATTGTTCTGCAGTGCAGTAACAGGGTTGCTGGTCGTTGCTCAGAGAGTTGTGAGGGCAGTGAGCTGTGAGCTACTGCCTCGGGTTGTTGTCATGGTTTGTAGGTTGTAGCGTGTTGACAGCATTTGAAGTATGGCAGTGACATTTGGGAAGAGGCTCCAGTTACCACATCCTGTGTCTCCCTGACCAGACATGTACCTGAATATAGATGAGCTGTAAACCAACTACTGGGGTGAGCTCACCATTTAAACTGTCATGTTTCAGTACTGTGTGGGTTAAGGTCAACACATCAATCTATCAATCCTTGTGATTCGCAAGTATAGATATGTTTTGCTAGAAATAAAAGTTTATTTTATTGTTTTTTAATTCCACTCATAAGTTTTTTGTTTTTTTTTATAGTTAGATAGTCTTATCTAACAGTATCTGTAAATTTTGTTATTAAGATATATATAGTCTTAACACATAACAATGTTGATGACATTTAAAATACCTAATACAAGAACCTTGATAATAAATGTTTTCCTACACGTTGATTGTTAGCAGGCTTTGTTTGTTGTCACACTATGAGTATTAATACTTAAAAATATACACTATTGTAACATAAAGTGTTTATATAAGCTTTCGTCCACAGCTGCACACAATTAAAACTAATAAAATTATGGCTCCAAAAAAAGATTACCTGTCTTTAGGGAGATATTTGTCTCTTCTTTTAACCTGCAGACAATGAAATATTGCAGCTTGAAGGTTGTGCAATGACTTATGAATTTAATTAAGGCAGACCCAAAAAAATCAGCTTTGAAGCTTCAATCGCCAGTTGCCACCATTTTTTTTAAATACTACGCAGGAGACCTAGAAAAAGAAGTAATGTGTTTAGAACAGTTTTACCTGAACTTACCTTGAGGCCTTATTTCAGTATTGTTAATGGTTATCATAGTAAAGTTCTTTACCTCCAGATAGGGCGTTGTGGTTGTTCCTTCTTGGATTTCACTAAACGGCTGTTGCCACACTGCTCCTGCTGCTTTGTGTGGTTTTTGTGTCATCCTCCTTTACTGGTGTGAGCTAGTTGAAAACGGTGAATCTTGCCATCTGGTAGGGAGAGGGATCTTATATAAAGTCTGAGTTGGAGTTGTGCTGGGTTGGTTTAAATCGTTGGGCCAGTGCAAGTGTTCCCCTATTGACATGTATGCCCAGCTGTTGAACTTACTCGCAGACAAAGTTGCATTGGGGAAAAAAAAGAGGCAAGCTCAATTCGTGATGCTCAATTTTTTCTCACAGATTGGTCTGTGTGTGGTAAACACTGCACATCATGCGGTGAATTACTCATGACACCACCGCCCCCAACCCATGTCTGCCAGCTGTCGAAGCTATGATTTTCTTTTTTGCCCTTGAATTATCAATTCTCAAATATAGTAATCAAGTCAGCCCTAAATGTTATACTTTTGGACACACACAATAACCGATTCCAGTAGCTCTAAAATGAAATATGACATACATCATTCTCAAAAGCACTAAACAAAGTAATGATGGTTTGGAAGTTGCTATAAAAGAGATCATTTTGATTTGAAAAAAGTTGCTCATATGTCACTTCCCTGAGAGCAAGAGCCACAACCTGAGCAGCTTCATTGACACACTCTGATGCTGTAAGTCCCAAAGTTTTATTTTTATGAGCATTAAAAGGCAAGATGCTACAGGTGAACAGAGTAAAGAATGTAACAGATATTGCCACAATACTCAATTGGTTGCTAATACAAAGGATATTACTAGGGATGCACCGTTGTGAAAATTTCGGCCGATATTGATATCCGATATAAATATCGGCAGTCACTGCCGATATCGATATTTGCCGATATCGATATATGTAGAGAAAAAAAGTTTTCTGTAGTGTCACAAATTTAGTACAGACCAGAAAAAACACTGTACATTTGAAAAGCATAACAGTGCTCTTTATTTAAAGGAAGGCTCACTGTAAAACTCTGTCATGTGGTTAGAGGAAGTACGGCGAAGCGGACCCGATGGAGCTCCGCGAAGGCGGCGACTTCGGCGGCCGGCGACGAGAAGGCGGCAGGATGGCGTCCGACACCCCGGAGCAACGTTCCGCGCATTTTTTTTGTCTTTTCGGGCGATGCGATGTGACGGAGGAGCCCACTAGGACCAGCTAGCTTAGCGCGTCGCCGAGAGACACGCAGACAGTGACCCAACTAACTGTAGCGGTTTAACTCTGCCAATTGTTGGCCAGAATTTGTTGACATCGGACCGATACCGATAAGTTAAAAAACGTGACATATCGGCCGATATATATCTGTTGGCCGATATATCGTGCATCACTAGATATTACCATATATGATGTGACACGTGTGGTAGACACAACAATGGTGTCGTTGCGTGTGACTGCTGGTGAATTCAGGAGAAATCTGCATACTAAAGCTGAACAAAATAAAAATCAATATGGCTCTTCATGTATTTTCACTGATATGAAATAGGATACAATTTAGAAAAATCTAAAAACTGATCAGTGTGTGAAAAAAATATTTTCCCCTAGAATGTGTTTACTGTGTGCATGTGCGCGTTTCAACTGAATAGGCGTTTGTCTGGTTAAAGAATACTAGTGGCCTGTATAAAAGATGAATGATATTTAAAGCGAATTTTGTGTTGCTGGCTTAGGTATTTGAACTTACTTCTGGCAAACATCTTGTGACCTCTTAAATTCAACTGATGACTTGTTGTGGGTACTGAACCCTATGTTGGGAACCCCCTGCTCAAGGAAACATGAGTTGAGGACATTTCTACAGATATATTTAGTAAACCTGTAACAAACTGCATAAGCAGAAATGTGTCGTGCGTTGGTCATCCTGTCGTCAGCCTGCGTTCAGGTCGTCCTGCTCTTGTTGCTCTCTGTAGGGCTGGAGGGTTTCACGTGTTCAAAGTGCAAACACGCATAGGAAACATTAAAGACATGTTTATTCCTCTGGGTCATGCGTTTTTGTTGTGTCGCAAATCCCTGAATGATTTTTTTTATTTCCGATCAATATAAAAACTGTTCACAATCTGTTACATTTTTCATACATGTGAATTAAATAGAAAAACAAATAAACCAATCCTCCTCTGTTGTATGATGATATTGTTTTTCCTTGTGTCAGGAATATATCAGATGTCCTGTGAAATAACATGTCCTGCTCAGGGTGTAACTCACCCAGAGTTTTGAATGTGTCTTGATTAGTTTTCTTCTGTGTGCTCAGGCTGGAGTGAAGGGAAAGCTCGGCAGACTGCTTGGGATTTTTGAGGTAAGTTTATCAAACTGTCTGTAATGAAACCTCCATATTCAGGCTGGGCAATTTAATCATTCAATTTAATTTTTATTTTTCTATAGCTTGTGGAATGACTTGGGGGGCATAATGTTTATGCACAGTTAGTATAATGACAGTATACCACAGGACAAATAACAACAAAAACACAACAAAAAATTAAAGTGAAAAAAAAGAGATTAAATGAAATCCCTCCCTTTGCAAAAAATTACAAGAGACGGACCTACATTTCCTTCTAAAAAATTAAAATCCAAAGATCCAAGTGGTGATGTCTTTTTTATTAATAATTTGTTCACACAGACTACTTTGATATTTATTTATTTTTTATTGTTGATAAAGAAAACTTTTTTTTTACAAACTGACAAAATGTCAATTATTCAGAATTTTTTTAAGCCAAATTGCACAGCTCTACATAATACAAACATTGAACAAAAATGTGGGGATTTATGTTATATTATAAAATTATTATATTTATTTTTATATAATTATTGCATATATTATATAGGCATCTGCTGAGAAATACAAATGGATTAATTTAAAAGGGAAAACCAACAGGTTTTTACCGGTATACAAGACACATCTTAACAATAGAGAAGTAATTACCAACCATAAATTTACACTTTGTTGGATGTTTGTAATAAAACAAACATCCATAGATATAATAGAATATACAAAGTATATTCTATTATAATTGTGATGAAACAGCCTTGTATCAGCTCTGTTATCACATGAGGGAGCCTTATCTGTCTTCAGAGACAGTTGTAATTCCCCTCAAAAGAACAGGTAAGTTAATCCCAGTTTACACGTGTCTTTATTTGACAGTTTCACATGCAGTATCTCAGTTTACAGCTGTGACATAAACCCTCTGAATCTAAACCTCTGCAGCACAATGAAGACAGAAAGCACAGGACATACGTTTATATCCTCACAGTGATGGAGACACTGGAAGACTGGGAAGACTCTGTCAATATAGGTATGCTTCTACATTTTATTTCCACGCTGCTGATATCAAACTCGCACCTCAGTATAGTGAATAAACCATGCTCTATTTTGTGCTGTGTTGCCCAGATGTAGAGCTGGGGACCAAAAATTTATATCACAGTATTTTTCAAATTAAGTCAGTGTCACAGTATTTGACAGTATTTTTTTTTTTACGTATGACTAGGTTTTAACCCAATTTACTCATAATTTAGAGAATAATTGCTGCATTAGATAAGTCTGATAAAAGTTAATGTTACCTGCAGACATGGAAAAGGTCACAGATCTTAGCTATCTATGCAATCTTAATATTTAAGGACATATTTCTGGAGGAGATAATGCAACAAATTGTTTATGTTGCCTCCTGTGGCTACAACATTAGCATTATTTGGTGTAAAGACTCCTGCCCCCGAGCCCTATCCAGATGCTGCTATAATAATAGTCAGGAAGGCTGACTGATGAGTGGTGCTTTGTTTTTAAGTGAATTAATGGCTGTAGTATGTATTGTATTGTATATGAGTATGCATAGCAAAGTGGAAGCTAGATTTTTTTCATGTTTGACAGACTTAAGATAAATCTATTTCTTACTAAATTGTCATGTAACAACCTAGGCATATGTGTGTTTATAAACAAATGAGTTTAGGCCCATATTCTGTTTTGATAGGTGATAGCAGTGTGATTTCCTAAAGGTCTGTGAATGCATCTTGGACAAAAATGCTAGGGCTCGTGTGTAGAGCAGGGGTGGGTAATCCTGGTCCTGGAGGGCCAGTGTGGCGCTGGCCATTGTTGTATTCTAAGACCTGGATACCAGGCTGAAAAATAGCTGCCTTCCATTTCATTGGGAGTTGTTTACCTGGTGTATTCACCGAAAAAGTTCCTGACTTCTGGGTTTACTTCAGTGTTATGCAACCCAGAAGTCAGAAACTTTTTCGTAGAAACTGTGCAGTAGAGTCACCCCCCATAACTCTCTGGGACCTTTTATCATGCTGCAGGGTGAAGAGAATGTACAATTCATTAAAAAAAATACCTTTGAGTCATTTGATTCACTTTTCTGATCACATTTAGAAAAGTTCAGAGAAAAATAAATAAATTAAAAAGAAAACATCCTCCCCTCCCAAGATACAGCATGGCTGTGCTGCATCCCTCAGCTGTGATGTCACAGTGGGGAAAAGAGACTTTTTATTTGTTGTAGAGGTGGCCAACTTAACTATGACGCACTGCAGGAAACCCTGACATCTGTGCTAGCAAAGTGACATGCAGGAAATGTCCAACCAGCATGACGCATACCACATTTTTTCCCATATGGTATGCATCTGTGCCTACTCTTTGCTGTCCCTCTCTGCTCTGTGGGGCAGTGCCACAACTTTTTGATTGTTGCTATGGAAACAATACGCAAGAGTTTTACTCACTAAACATTTCCATTATTTAGTAAAAACTGGATTAATGAATGAATTTTGAATTTTTTTACAGTTCAGTTGGTTACAGTTTAATTTGTGACTTAAGCGATAATCAGCTATCTCTGTTTTTTATCAATACTGATGAGTCAACGAATCAGCAGCATTTTATAGTTTAATTGCAGGAGGCACAACCAGTTTGAATTGTTTGTGAGGGTGACAAGGTAAATCTTAGAGTTTTCTGATGTTCAATCATGTAGGAAAGAAGACATAGAAATAAATTCTGCAAAATGAACCATGACATTTTTCAGATCTTTCCTTCAACCTTTTTATTTTTGTGAAGTAATGGAGAAGTTTGCCTCTCTGGGCTTAAAACAATAACTTATTTGAAGCAATATGAGGGAAAAAGTTTATTTGGTGTAAATTAGGGTTAGGGTTAACTCTAACAATTTGAGAGAGACAAAGACACAGAAATTCAGACAGTTTATAAACAACTGATTTTAATGTCTGTGATTTTTAATGTATAATGTTTTTTATGTCCAATTTTGTCATCAGAATGACACAGTAAAACAGTGAAAGAAGCAATCAGAATCAGATTGTTTATAGTACAAGCACCAATACATCTGTAAGAATACATCAGTACAGGTAAAAGTCTAAAAAGCAAGTTAAAGTACATAGGAGTTATCAGAAAGTGAAATTATAATATATATTATTACTATATACTAATCATACTTGTAACCATACATTTTTTGTGTTCTTATTGAATTTGTAATATTAGTGTAGTACATGTACATGAATAGGGGAAGTACATGCAGTTTCAGCACACAGCCTTCCATCTGCTTCTACAATGGAGCATCTTCCTCTCAAAAGTAGAACATCAGCATTCACAAGTGCACAGCCAAAAAATACCATAGTGGGTTTGGATGTTTAAGCAAGTATGGGCAAAGGCAAGTGTGAAAGTGACACAACCTGGGACATCTATTATTCCCTTAAAACCTGATAAAAAGTGTCTTCAAACAAAAAAATTAATTACTTTATGGAGACCAAGGGAAATTCTGAAACAAATACAACAGCTAATGAAGAATGTAGAATGTTAATTCAAGAAAGATTTCTTGCACAATTGCTTGATAATTAACTTCTAATACTAACTAATATATGGTATCTGGGTAGATATAGTACAGCAGTATTGTGAGTATATGTAGTACAGTATTGATATCATTAGATTATTAATATGCAGCATCAGTGTTTAGCAGCATGTTACTGTTGTAGCTGTTGCAGGTGGAGCTACTTGTAACTACTTTATATACACTTAGCTGCTTTAATCCACTGGTTCCCTACCTAGAGGTCGGGCCCCTCAAAAAGGTCAGCAAATATTTGTGAGGGGTCCTGACATGATTAATGGGAGAGAAGAAAAAGAAAAGTTCTGATTCACTAATCTGTTTCACTTTGTGGGCTTTTTTTTTTTTTTTTACTATTTTACTATGAAATAAAGGTAAATTGAGGCAATATCAGTTACTAACAATCTTAGATGTGTGAAATGTGAATCAACTACACTCAAAGGTTGAAACCCCTTGTTTAATCTTTCACTATGTTGGATTTTAAACTTTTGATATTATCGATGAGTCAAATCTGCATCTGAAAGGAACTAAAGCTGCAGATAAATGCAGAGGAGGAGAAAATACAATATTTACTTTAAATATTTAATTTAAATGTAGTAAAGTAGCAACACATGGAAATACCTCAAAATTATGCTTAAATACAGTACTTGAGTAGATGTACTTTGATACTTCTGAACATGTTTACTAAAATGAGATCTGATGCTTCTCCTTTGATTGTGTGATTTAAAACTTTAACTGGTTGTAACAGGTCTGGTCATGAATATTTACTGGCTTTAGCCACAGAAATAAAGTTGAGCTGTTCGCAGGAGTGTTTGGGGTGCCCACTTCTCCCCCACTTCCTGACTTGTCCTCTCCTGCCCTGCAGGGCTGCTCCTGAGCAGAAAGGGCTCAGCAACACTGCTGTAATTGACTCTCGCCTCTGAAAGGCCAGCATACTGCAGGGTGTCAACATGAAGTGGCCTTTCACACCACCCTCTCATTACCACAAAGGCCAGAGCTCTGGAAATGAGTGGGGAGGAGATGATGGGTTGCAAGTGAAGGATAAATAGCTTTACTGGATGGATTTGTTTTTATGAAAGTTTTGGAAAGATTTGTAGATTGTTGAGCAATCTGAATCTAGCCCAGAGAGATGGATAAAGAGCTTTGGTGAAAAATGTTGAATTCATGACCCTAATACAGTAGAGTTACACACTGACCTTCTATCTGGTTAGATAACACTTTCATTTATTGTTGAGTTTTCTTTACACAAACATATGTAAGGTCATAGTCATGATGAGTCAGTCATTCCTTGACTAAACATTGTGAGGTTTCCTTCTTCATGACAGATATGAAAAAGGAGATTATGTTGGACTACACTTAAGAATATGAATGTACCACATTAGTCTTACTGGAGACGGAGGATCATCTGATTTCATGTCATCTATCCTTTTTTGTTGTTTTGTCAAACATGCTACAGGAATCAATACTTGTCTTCTTCTCAGCCTTTGTTAGCACATTGCTTCACTTCTTGTTGTAGCGCCTTTTGCTCCTTTCAGGGAATAACATAGGGGTTTTGCTACCCTAGGTTCTTTGTAACTATTTATTATACTAGTTTAGTTACTAGTTAGTAGACAGGTTAGTAATAAGTAGCAATAAGTCAGACTGTTTTACAATACGAACACACGTTTACTTTAAATTCACACGTTTAAACATACACACATTAATTTAACTGAACGGTAAATTAGTCACTCTTGTTTCCGTTATTAACACAAAATATCCTATACCCTAGGTATAGCTTTCAATACACATTCAAAATCCCATTCACCGCAATATACTTTCAAAAATATAAAAGGAAACTTATAAGCCGGCAAAACTAATGTCAAATACCCCAAAGTCAGCACTTTTGAAGAAGTAGAAGTCTTTGAGTACGTAGCAATCCCAGTTGACGACGAGCGAGATGAGCGAGTGAAGATGACGAGATGAGGGGGTGAGAGAACAGCGTTCCCTGCTCCAGCATGCACAGCATCCACGAGCTGCAGGCGTGAACATCGCGGGTTCCACAGCGCGGTGGCTCCTTGGCTCAGCTAACGTTGTCTTCAGCGGTGTAAACTCCAGGTGTAGCTAGACAAGGTCCTCTGGCTTCCTCCACGACATCGGTGTTCTCCTGACCGGCTAACACTGTCCGTTTTGCAAAGCACTCGACTACGCTAACTTACATTGAAAGTTTACATAGACTAAAATGGCGACTGTCCGAACTTTTACCGCGAGTAGCGGTAGATTTTCATTAACAGTCCCAAAGGCATTGTAGCAACGAAATAAGTTCACTAGTCGTTCACTTAGGTTACTACTATGTCTACACATCAGAAATACATGGGTTATACATTTCTATTTTCACTTAACTTCGCGTTTAACTGCACACGCACACGTCCCTTTTGTGACTAGCTTCTTCGTTTCCTCTCTCGTCTCTCCCGACTTCCTACTACTTCCTGCTACCTCTCCACGCTCAAGCTTCTGATTGGTTACAAAAATTACTGCCAATCGAAATATATCCTTCTTCAAAAACATTTCTAACATAAATAGAAACAATATTCTGATATTTACATACGTCAGAAAATAATAATAAAACAAACAAAATTACACATGTACAGAACTCCTGCATGCATATTGTATATGCAACTACACGTTGCAAACATGACGTCATCACACTCTCAAAGTAATGAACTCTCATCAACTCTCAAATTTTTTTTTACCTTTTTTAACATTTTAACTAGACCATATTTATTCTAATTATGAACTATATTTATTAAAAGTATTTATTACACAAACTATTAAAGTATTTATTATTAAGGTATTGTGAGCAACCGACGTGGTCTCCCCACAAAAGGGATCAGGGCAACCAGAAAAGAAGCGGAGACAGAAGGCAGCGGAACTCAGTTAAAACATTTATTGGCGGCGGTACCAAAAAACACAAAACCCAACACGCTCACGTCAGCAGGAAAAGTCCACCTCGCACCAGGTGGACCAGACAGGCAGTCCCACACGTCGCGTCACCTGTCCCGCACGCAAACATGTCCGGGGGGGAACTCCCTCTCTGCTATGCAGTTCCCCCTTATAACCAGGTGAGGGCTCATCACCTTCTCACACTTCCCTCCCCTTCTGCAGTCTCGCCAACGGGGTGGCGAGACAGAAGTCCGCGGCCGTGGTGTGTCTGCCTCGGGGCCCGCTCGACCACACTCCATTTCCGGTCGTAGCCCCGCCAGCACTTCCACTAGCACTTCCGCTAGCACTTCCGCTAGCACTTCCGCCAGCACTTCCGCCAGCACTTTTGTATCGCCGACAATAAAGGTTTTTATTACGTGAGTTCCTTTGCCTCCTGTTTCCGGTTGCCCTGATCCCTTTTGTGGGGCGACCATGTCGGTAGGTATATCAAATTCTTACAGGCTACATCCTCCCTCTTCTAACTGTCTGTATGTCCTCATGAGACACACTAAGTTAGGGAAATGATTAAACTGCTTTTTCAACAACCTAGTTTAATAATAATGCCCTTGTGGACAATAGTGATCGGCTTATCACTAGCTTTTCCAGGTTCATCGTAAGTTAAACGAATTACAGGTTTTACCTGTCTTTTAGGCCTAGAGCTTGACCTAAGATTATGCTCAATCTTAAATGGGGTACTAGATTTTCCTTTAGGCTTTTTAACAGGTATTTTAACTTTTTGAGCCGGCTCAGAGTCAGCGAGATCAGTTTCAAAGGTGTATGCACCGACATCATCTTCTGCCTGAGACGACTCCTCATCTTGGTCTGGGTCAGATCTAGGAGATTCGTCATGTTCAGAGACTTCCTTCGGCTCCTCATGGACGGACGTCTCCTCCTCATGATGACTTGAGACTTGTTCATCCTCTTCAACGGGCTCCTGGACCTCAGGCTCGTCAGCCCCTCTGATTTCGTCTACAATAGGCTCTCTGTAGGTGTCTCTTGGTAAGAGCTCACGCAGACCTTTCCAGTAGTATCTACGAGTTTGTCTATACTCCATGTCTAAAGATGAATCTGTGTCATTATCAATTTCCGGTGTTCTGTCCACGTTTCTTTTGGATCGGACTTTTGTTCTTGTCCTCTGTAGCCTTGTCTTGGGTATGGCAGTCAACGGTTCATGACCTCCATCATCTGGCATCCTCAGAGACTGACTTATCGGCAAGAGATGATCTCGGTGCATGGTCTTCACACCACCTTTCCCACCTTCAGGCCTCACCTTGTAAACGGGTAAGTTGGGTAGTTTCCCGACCACGACATAGGGCACTGAGTTCCAGCGGCTTTCGAGTTTGTGTTTTCCTCTTAACCCTAAGTTTCTCAGCAGCACTCTGTCACCAATGTCAATAGTCTGGAAACAAACTTTCTGATCATAAGCTCTTTTATTTCTTTGATGCGTCTTGTCAGCTGACTTGCTTGCGAGTTCGTAGGCTTTCTGTAGATCTTCCTTCAGCCTTTCTACGTATCTGGAATGATGTGTGTCAGAAGCTCCATTAACGGCAGTGCCGAAATACAGATCTACCGGCAACCTAGCTTCTCGACCGAACATCAGTAGATATTGTGAAAATCCAGTCGAATCACACTTTGTACTGTTGTAGGCATGGACGACGTATGGAATGTGCTGACTCCATGATCGTTTCTTTTCATGCCCCAAGGTAGCTAACATGAACAATAAAGTTTGGTTGAACCTCTCGGGCTGTGGATCCCCCTGAGGATGATAGGGTGTAGTTCTTGATTTCCGCACCCCAAGGATCATCAGGAGCTCTCGTATCAACTTACTTTCAAAGTCCCTGCCTTGGTCAGAATGGATTCGGCATGGCAGGCCATAATGCACGAAGTACTTCTCTACCAGGATTCTGGCAACAGTGAGGGCTTTCTGATTCCTCGTCGGAAATGCCTGGGCGTACCGCGTGAAATGATCTGTCACGACCAACACATTACTGATGCCTTTCGAGTCTGGTTCCATGGAGAGAAAATCTATGCAAACAAGGTCCATCGGCCCACTGCTCACGATCTGGTGTAGTGGTGCCGCCTTCTTGCAAGGTGTTTTTCGTAATACACACTCTCCACAGTCCTTGACATACTGTTCAGCATCCGCTGCCATCTTGGGCCAATAGAACCTACTACGTAACAAGTCAATTGTCCGCTCCACTCCCAGATGTCCCATGTCATCATGTAGGGATCGCAGGATAGCCTCTCGGAACTCCACAGGCAGCACCAGCTGTGTCACCAGTTCTCCAGAAGGTCGCTTGCTTGTTCTCTGTAGCAGCCCATCTTGTAGCACCAGGCGGTCTCTTTCTCTCTTGAACAGTGTTAGTTCAGGAGTATTCTCGTGGTCATTCGGCCACTTTTCTTCTCTCATGGCTACCATCACTTTGCGGATGAGGTCATCCTTCTGCTGAGCTTTCATCAGGTCCGGTTCCTGAAACCTGCTTCAACGAGCACAGATTAAGGTGAGTGGGGAATGAAAACACTTCAGGGATACACTCAGGGGATGCACCCAACTGGTCAACATATCTGGGTGGTGAGCCAGCATCCTCTGTCGCACTAACCCTTTGGCATATGGATTTCACTCCACTCTGGGGTATCTTCGCCCATTTTTCTCTCTCTGCCTCATCATCCATGTTTCTGGAAAGCAGGTCGGCGTCGATGTTGGACTTGCCGGGCCGATACTTGATGTCAAAGTCATATGTAGCTAAGGCCGCCAGCCAGCGATGTCCTGTTGCATTCAGCTTAGCTGTCGTCAGCACATAGGTCAAGGGGTTATTATCTGTTAGGACTGTGAATTTAGCTCCATACAGGTAATCATGAAATTTATCCACAATCGCCCACTTGAGTGCTAAGAATTCAAGTTGGTGCACGGGATAACGTTGTTCCGTAGCACTCACTCTTCTGCTTGCAAAAGCAACGGGCCTGAGTCCTTCTGGGTGTTCTTGGTACAGCACAGCACAGCACCTAGCCCTTTCAAACTGGCGTCTGTGTGTAAAATGTACAGCTTATTGGCGTCTGCAAATGCAAGGACTGGCGCATGAGTGAGGCATTGGATAATACGGTGGAATGCATCGGTACATGCTTGGTCCCATCGATCTCCAAATGGTTCGGACTCTTTCAGGTAAGTCTTATCTTTCTCCTTGACATACCTCTTGCCTCTCTGAGTTGGTGCATACCCCTTGGTGAGTTCAGTGAGGGGTCTGACAATAGTTGAATAGCTGGCCACGAACCTCCTATAATATCCACAGAATCCTAAGAATGACCTCAAGGATTTCAGGTCTGTCGGCCTAGGCCAGTTGGTGACTGCCCGCACCTTATCCGGATCTGTGGCAATGCCATCTGCCGAGATTATGTGCCCAACATACTTAACCTTTGGTTGGCAAAACTGGCACTTGTCAAGGGAAAGCTTAAGTCCTTCTACCTTGAGTCGGTCGAGCAATCTGAGAAGACGCTCTTCGTGCTCCTCTAAGGACTTCCCAAACACTATTACGTCGTCCAGGTACACTAGTACCTGTAGCAGGTTCATATCACCTACTGCGCGCTCCATTAATCGTTGGAATGTCGCAGGGGCTCCGGTGATACCCTGCGGCATCCTTTCGAACTCATAAAACCCTAATGGGCAGATGAATGCCGTTTTTTCTTTATCAGGTTCTGCCATTGCAATCTGGTAGTACCCCGACCGTAGATCTAACACTGAGAACCACCTACTTCCTGTAAGGCAGTCCAACGCATCGTCAATGCGAGGAGTAGTGTACTGGTCAGGTACAGTTCTGGTATTCAATGTTCGGTAGTCGATGCACATTCTGACACTACCATTCCTCTTCCTAGCGACAACTATCGGAGAAGCGTATGGGCTACGGGACTCCTTGATTATGCCTGCTTTCAAAAGATCTTGTATATGTCTGCGTACATCTTAATTGTCTGCAGGTGCCAAACACCGTGACCTCTCTCGGAATGGTCGGGCGTCAGACAACCTGATGTGATGCTCTACTCCTTCCGCCAGCCCCACATCCCATTCACGCAAGGAGAAGGCACTACCTCGTTCTGACAGCTTTTGCCTGAGTCTGGCTTTCCAACGCTCTGGGATGGGTGAGTCGCCAAAATCAATGAGGCTAGGGTCAAACTCTGCTTTCACCTCAGTGCTGGACATCTTCTTTGAGTGCAGAGCAGGCACCACCTGTTCAGCCGGACACAAATTCCCCATCACGGTTCCAACAGGGAGGACTGTATCGCGTACTGACTCGTTGCGTACTACCACACGGAAATGTTTCACGTTCACCTCTGAACTGGGTACGACCATTGGTGGCAGCAGCACACCAGCTGGAAGTGGAACTGTGGGTGAAGCGTCCACCATCAGCACCTCTTGGTCAAATGTCTTTTCTGTAGTCACCTGGCAGATGGCTTGACACGCCCGGCCAGCCGGTAAAGTCAGGGGCCCAGGACCCATCCATTGGATGCATCCGACGTCCTCTTCTCCCTCACCGGTCACTGGACTGGACTGGACAGCTTCCTCAGTTCTTATCCCCAGCGTCTCGGCTATGTCCACACCTGCAGTCTCTTTACAGATCTTGGCCAGACGCTTCAAGAGACTGGCGTTGGTCCCCAGGATGACTGTAATCTGGTCAGGTGTTCTAGGGCCAGGACATATCAGTGCTAAGACAGAGATAGATTCTTTTGAACCACTGATACATTCAGGGAACTCCATTTCTACGACGACATAGCCCAGATAGGGATAGCTGTTCTCACTTAACCCCCATATGGCCAGGCCTGAGACAGGGTTTACTGGTACGTCTGATAAATGCTGCTTGTACCATGTCTCAAAAATTATGGTCACTTGTGACCCACTGTCTAGGACAGCTTCACATGGTTGGCCATTTACATGCACTTGTACAACAGAGGGGGGACCTATAAGCCCTTTGGGCAGGGGTGCCCCTCCCACTTCAGTAACTTCACTTTTGTTACTGAGACAGACAGTCTCGGAGCTTTTACCTTCTTTGCTAGGTGATTGCCCTGTTTTTGCTTTCTTGTGAGACTGTATGAGCTTTTGAATGACTTTGCTCTGATTTTCTGCATTCTGGCACTTATTGGCGAAGTGCCCCTGCTCGCCACAACGATAACAGATGCTATCATCAGAGACTTTAGCTTTCTGTGGCATTTGACGGTACTGAGCCGGTTTTGAGGGTTGTACCCTCAATGCATTAGCTGGTGAATCAGAGACTTTATTTCCTTTAGTCCATTTATTCTGCAACCTGCGCACCTGCTTCTTAAACGCTGCAACCTCAGCATTTTCACCGATCTCCGCCACAACTGGTACTGGAACAAGCTTGTTGTCCTCATCAGTCACTTCATGGCACCGCTTGGTGGTCATAGTGGCAAACAATGACTTAAGCTCCTTTATCCCTGCTTTCAAGGTCAGTATTTCAGTCTGACGCCTGTCCACCTCCTTGTTGGCATGAACTTTGTGGACGGACGTACTAAGCTTGACTCTAGCAGCAGCGTACTCCTCTTCAGTCGGGATCTCTGCTAGAAGCTCTAAGAACTTTGGAGGGTTTTGCCTTCTCTCCCTTATCTTAAGCTGTATCAGCATCAAATCCGAATATATGGCCCCCCGAAGCAGCTGTTCTACTCGGGTCGATGTCCACATGGCTCGGTGGAATACCACCTTTAGAAACGACTTTGGTGAGAGACTGCTCTAGCCGCCTCAAGAAGTCAGACAGCTTCTCATCTTTTCCTTGTTGCAACAATCGAAACTCAAAATAGAGGTCTTCACCTGACTCAGCTGCACCGAATGCGCTTTCAATAGCATCCAGGCACTCGGCAGGCGTGACGTCAGCCTCAGCTGTTCGCACTGTTTTTACTACTGCAAGTGCTGGTCCTCTGAGACACTCCATAATGCGTCTTCGCTTTTCTTTACTTGAGCAGTCACTTTCTTCAACCATTAAACGCGCCTGCTCGAGCCAGTGTTCCAGTGCCTCTTCTCCAACCGGTGTGGGTAGTGTGCCCGAAAACATCCTTAGGCGACGATAACTGCTTTTCTCACCTGAAGGCTTCTCCATTTTAGACAACAGATCTCCAACAGCACGGATAATGGACTCAGCAGAAACATTGGATGCTGAAGCATCAAGCAGAACTTTCAATGGGGTCTGTCTATCTGCATCAAGAACAGGACGCTCACCTGCGATGATGATAGGCCAGCATTCTTCCATTGTCAGGCTTTGCACTTCAAAAGGAACCTTAGTAGGGTCAATTTTCTCTTTTGTTTCACAAATCACACTCAATCTGTCCAATTTAGTCTTAAATCTTCTTCCTCTTACTCGTACACGTCCAAAAGCTTTCACAGTTTCAAGAGTATTTTCTATCTCTTTAACTTCAGAGCCTTTTGGCACCAACGCAAGCAAGGCATTCTCTTCATTCAGAAACTCACCTTGACACCACTCGCTGAGCTCTGTAACCAGCTCTGACCGAACTAAATGAGTGTCCATAGTGAATACTTATTAATAAACTAATATTAAAGCAGTACTAAAGCTAAATTTAAATTCGAAAGTGATAAGTATTTTGCCTATTGTGGCTTTAATGCGGCTTAAATTAAACTAAAATGCACAAAACTACCTATAGGTTTACTTAATTCTAACCTAATCTAATTTAATTTATCCCAGCAGTGCCTCCATTTTTATGTAGCGCCCCTTTGCTCCTTTCAGGGAATAACATAGGGGTTTTGCTACGCTAGGTTCTTTATAACTATTTATTATACTAGTTTAGTTACTAGTTAGTAGACAGGTTAGTAATAAGTAGTAATAAGTCAGACTGTTTTACAATACGAACACACGTTTACTTTAAATTCACACGTTTAAACATACACACATTAATTTAACTGAACGGTAAATTAGTCACTCTTGTTTCCGTTATTAACACAAAATATCCTATACCCTAGGTATAGCTTTCAATACACACTCAAAATCCCATTCACCGCAATATACTTTCAAAAATATAAAAGGAAACTTATAAACCGGCAAAACTAATGTCAAATACCCCAAAGTCAGCGCTTTTGAAGAAGTAGAAGTCTTTGAGTATGTAGCAATCCCAGTTGACGACGAGCGAGATGAGCGAGTGAAGATGACGAGATGAGGGGGTGAGAGAACAGCGTTCCCTACTCCAGCATGCACAGCATCCACGAGCTGCAGGCGTGAACAACGCGGGTTCCACAGCGCGGTGGCTCCTTGGCTCAGCTAACGTTGTCTTCAGCGGTGTAAACTCCAGGTGTAGCTAGACAAGGTCCTCTGGCTTCCTCCACGACATCGGTGTTCTCCTGACCGGCTAACACTGTCCGTTTTGCAAAGCACTCAACTACGCTAACTTACACTGAAAGTTTACATAGACTAAAATGGCGACTGTCCCTACTTTTACCGCGAGTAGCGGTAGATTTTCATTAACAGTCCCAAAGGCATTGTAGCAACGAAATAAGTTCACTAGTCGTTCACTTAGGTTACTACTATGTCTACACATCAGAAATACATGGGTTATACATTTCTATTTTCACTTAACTTCGCGTTTAACTGCACATGCACACGTCCCTTTCGTGACTAGCTTCTTCGTTTCCTCTCTCGTCTCTCCCGACTTCCTACTACTTCCTGCTACCTCTCCACGCTCAAGCTTCTGATTGGTTACAAAAATTACTGCATAACGAAATATATCCTTCTTCAAAAACATTTCTAACATAAATAGAAACAATATTCTTAATATTTACATACGTCAGAAAATAATAATAAAACAAACAAAATTACACATGTACAGAACTCCTGCATGCATATTGTATAGGACTACATGTTGCAAACATGACGTCATCACACTCTCAAAGTAATGAACTCTCATCAACTCTCAAATGTTTTTAACCTTTAACATTTTAACTAGACCATATTTATTCTAATTATGAACTCTATTTATTAAAAGTATTTATTACACAAACTATTAAAGTATTTATTATTAAGGTATATCAAATTCTTACAGGCTACATTGTGATGATTGAAAGGGTGACTACAAACTAATCAGGAACATACTATTTCTTCGTGGCACCACAAGAGGTCACACTTCAGTGGGTTCCATTTTTTAAACTTGTGTTTTACCAACAGATCAGGTTTGTATGCAACCCAGTCACCAGAGGGAAGCATGCATAGTTTAGCAAATCCTGTTTTGTGGTGCTGTGGTTAAAGTTTGATCGGGTTTAGGCACAAAAACACTTGATTAATGTGGGGAAACATCATGATTTGGGTTAAAATGATCAATGCCTGACATCACAGATCAAACGTCTGAAGTAACAAGGTATGAAAGTCTGGTTAAAGGTAATGTTGCAGCAATTTTTTCAGCTCCAGTTCATAAAACAAAGCAGTGATCCATCCACCCAAACCTCCCCCTCCTCCTGCTGCTGAGAGAAGAGGAACTGCAGAGGAACATTGTCTGAACTACATCACTACACCTGAATTGTTGATTGAACATATGTTGTTTTTCAATACATAAACTGTTGTTATTTCCCTCTGAGCTGGAGCTGTCATATTATTTATGAAAATAATTCTATAAAAAGAATAAGAAGATCTTTTTCTATTAAAGTATAACTGCAGGTTTTTGGTGCTAAATCGTATTTTAAGGATTCCCTTCAATGAACAAGACATCACAAAACCAAAACTTCATACATCAGCCCAAGGTGTATCTGCTGAGATCTCCTCTTGTCTATTATTTTCCTAGATTTTGTGATGCGTTGTCAGCAAAAGGTTCGCAGCAGCATCTCAAGAACATTACATCACATTTACTCTCTCTTTAAAGACATGTGTAAATGCGATGTAATGTTGTATTTTTATAGAGGGAACCTTTAGAATATAGTCAGAAATTTTATAAAAAGTGAAGTTTGGTGTGTGTAAGAGCTCCTTACGTGCAGATTTTTGGCTCTGAGTCAGAAAAATATCAATTTGAGAAAACACCAGAAATCCATACCAGGCGATGTTCGGCTTTAAACAATCCT
The DNA here is from genome assembly GCA_036785175.1 of Eupleurogrammus muticus. Taxonomy (NCBI): domain Eukaryota; kingdom Metazoa; phylum Chordata; class Actinopteri; order Scombriformes; family Trichiuridae; genus Eupleurogrammus; species Eupleurogrammus muticus. Next base: position 26,198,608 of record JAYKQN010000010.1, on the reverse strand, counting down.
CCGTACTGAAACTGGTTGCTAATACAAAGAATGTGACTATATTCAAAAGTATGTCTATCTGGTTCCTTTTGTCCTATTTCTGATCTTTTACTTTTGTTTTTGGTCTACAGGGAGGAAGCGTAAGTGGTTTCAGGTTGACGAAGCCATTGGAGTGCTGCAGCACGACAAGCCTGACCACGCAGAATACCTCCGCAGACTCAAGAACAGCTGTAATCCCACCTGCAGCCCTGTCTGCAGCTCCACCAACGGCAACATGCTGGGCTCCCACATGATGGACCGCACACCTCATTGTGTTTGCTCCACGCAGGCCTCAGATCTGCTCAACAGATAGGATCATCACTGGACCGCAGGGCGGATATCTGCATTCAATTCAATTCAATTCAATTCAATTTATTTGTATAGCCCAGAATCACAAATCAGATTTGCCCCAAAGGGCTTTACATTGTGTACAAAAGCAACACAACATCCCCTGTCCTTAGACCCTCACATCGTACAAGGTAAAACTCCCTAAAAAACCCCTTTAACAGGGAGAAAAAACGGAAGAACCCTCAGGAAGAGTAACAGAGGAGGAATCCCTCTTCCAGGACGGACAGGCATGCAGTAGATGATGTGTGCAGGTGGAGAACATTACAGAGAAATTTGAATATTACAAACAAACAGAAATGTAATGAATGTTGGTAGAAGTGGAGGATGAGGAGCAGGATCCATCATAGCTTTCAGGTTTCACCAAGGCAGCCTCAGACCCTCCAACATCCGTAGATCCCTGAGTGGCTGTACTGCAGCATGCTCTGTGAAAGAGAAAACACAGGGCAGGACTCCGGAACCACAGCAGATTTAAAAGTACAGTAGTGGTACAACAGTATCACAGATAGAAGAAGAAAAAGAAGCCCAGGGCATCTCATGAGGACCCGGCAGACTATCCTATTGCAGCATAACTATAACTAGGCCAGGCCCCTAACTATATGCTTCATCGAACAGGAACGTTTTTAACCTATTCTTAAATATAGGAAGGGTGTCTGCCCCCCGGACTGAGATTGGAAGACGGTTCCACAGGAGGGGAGCCTGGAAGTTGAAGGCTCTGCCTCCTGTTTTAATTTTAGAAATTCTGGGAACCTCCAATAAGCCTGCATATTGGGAGCGTAATGTTCTTGATGGGCGATATGGGACTAAGAGATCCCTAAGGTAGGATGGAGCCTGACCGTTGAGTGCTTTATAGGTGAGGAGCAGGATTTTAATTCTATACGAGATTTTACAGGAAGCCAGTGTAGAGCGGCTAATACAGGTGAGATATGCTCTCTTCTTCTAGTGCCGGTTAATAAACGAGCAGCTGCATTCTGGATCAGCTGGAGAGTCCTTACAGACTTTTTGGTGCAACCCGACAGTAAAGAGTTGCAGTAGTCAAGCCTGGAAGTAATAAATGCATGGATAAGTTTTTCTGCATCTTTCAGAGACAGGAAGTGTCTGATCTTTGCTATGTTGCGTAGGTGGATAAAAGCAGTCCTAGAGATATGTTTAATGTGGGCAGAGAATGACAGGTCTTGGTCCAAGATGACTCCCAGGTTTTTCACCGTGGAGCTAGAGGCCAGGGAGATGTCATCCAGGATACCTATATCACTGGATATGGAGTTCCTCAGGATTTCAGACCCGAGTACAATAATTTCAGTTTTTTCTGAATTCAGTAGAAGGAAATTGCAGGTCATCCAGGATTTTATATCCTTAAGACAGGCTTGAAGTTTAGCTAGCTGATTGGTTTCATTTGGCTTAATTGATAGATAGAGTTGTGTGTCGTCAGCATAACAGTGGAAATTAATACAGTGTTTTCTAATGATTTTACCCAATGGGAGCATATAGATGGTGAAAAGTATTGGTCCAAGCACAGAACCTTGTGGAACCCCATGATTAACTTTGGTATGGGTAGAAGAAACGTTATTGATATGGACAAATTGGGAACGATCTGAAAGATAGGACTTAAACCAATTTAGTGCAGTCCCTTTTAGACCAATAAGATGCTCTAGTCTCTGTAACAAGATTTGATGGTCGACTGTGTCAAATGCAGCGCTAAGATCTAACAGAACAAGGATGGAAATGAATCCTTTATCAGACGCATTGAGAATATCATTTGAAACCTTAACTAAAGCCGTCTCTGTGCTGTGATGCATTCTAAAACCTGACTGGAAATCCTCATATAAGTTATTGTTGTGTAAAAAGTCACACAGCTGTTTAGCAACTGCTTTTTCCAGAATCTTAGAGAGAAATGGAAGATTAGAAATGGGTCTATAGTTGGCTAAAATACTTGAGTCGAGGGCAGGTTTTTTAAGGAGAGGTTTAATTACGGCTACTTTAAAGGACTGCGGTACATAGCCAGATAATAAAGACATGTTGAGTATTTCTAGTAAGGAAGGGCTAATCAAAGGGAAAATATCTTTTAGCAATCCGGATGGAATAGGGTCCAGAAGACAGGTTGAAGTTTTAGATGACGACATCAGTGAAGCTAGTTCAGCGAAGTTGATTGAAGTAAATGTGTCGAGGTGAATATTAGCTATTTCATCTGTCTCTACACTAACAGCATCTGAGAGCAGATTAGAGCCAGTGGATGGAACAAGGTGATAAATTCTGTCTCTAATTGTCAGAATTTTGTCGTTAAAGAAGTCCATGAAGTCATCACTGCTGAGGGTTGTAGGAATACGTGGATCAATAGTGTAGTTACATTTAGTCAGTGAAGCTAACGTGCTGAAGAGGAACCTTGGATTGTTTTTGTTTTTTTCTATCAGTGAGGAGTAATAAGCAGCTCTGGCATTGCGTAGGGCCTTCCTGTACATTCTGAGACTCTCTTTCCATGTGTGTAAAGCTTCTTCCAGTTTGCTGGAGCGCCATATTCGTTCTTGCCTCTGAGAGGTTAACTTTAGTGTACGGGTGAGAGAGTTATACCAGGGTGCGACTCTTTTTTGTTTAATTAACTTCTTTTTTTGGGGAGCAATGGAGTCAAGGGTTGTTCGCAGTGAACTTGCAGTGCTCTCAACAAGTTGATCTATTTTAGATGGACCTGCAACAGCATATAAATCTATAGTTGTGGTGAGGCAAGGCAGCGAATTAAAGACTGAGGGAATCACCTTCTTGTATTTAGATACGGAACTGTCAGTTAGGTATCGATTGAACACATGACTAACAGAGATTCTTAATATGCACCCTACAGACTCTCTAAAGCTGATTTATAGGTGACATGTTTTCCAAGTATATTTATATTTTTATATTTTTCAACAACCCACCACCAGCTGATAGCGCAGACTTGTTTAAAGTGACAGACTTTTCCTGTGGGCTGCTTATGCAATACAAAGGTCATTTTTAGTCTTGCCTGCATAATAATATTTGATTGGCAGTGCAAACAGACGTTGTTGGGTGGGTCTTCCTGGACGCCTGTACAGGGAAGTGTTGGCTCTTCTTACAGTCATTCAATGCCAAATAATGTTGTGAAGAAGCGGACTATGTGTATAAATATTTAATTACCATTAATATTTTTTATGAAGTGTTATGACAATTTCTGGGTGTGCAGAGTAATACTCAAGTCAGCAAAGTTTACTTTAATGACCACCAAGTATCATGTCTTTTCACTGTACTAACTTATTGTTTGAATAAGCAAATCGTGTTGAAACAGGAAACCATACATATAACCTGAGTCCTGTTAATGTCTGAGGACAATACAGTGGCCTTGTCTTGTACGAGATTTCCATTGTGTTTGATTTATTAAGTGCCTTCACAAACATTAAAGTCAGTGGTGTCAAGTTTGTTGACACTGACCGGGAGTAAAGTACAAGCCTCACACACACATAGACTGTGTTAAACTTTCTTAGCTTTTGTCAGATTTGTACAGAATGTATGCAGACCCTTGGGTTGTTGTTACATTTTAAAGTACAATATTTAGTTTCATTGACCTAATTTATTTATTTATGTGTCATATGGAAAATACTAATAATAAAGTCCTGATCAGTGGTTTGGGACTGTCTGCCAGGATCCATTTTCACTTGATTCACTATCAACCTCTTGTATTTAGTAGTACTGGAGTGATCAGTGATTTTATTATTATTATTATTTGCACATGTATGCCCAGGATTTTTTGCTGTGCACTATCATGATGTACAGTACCATTTAAAAGGTTGGGGTCACTTAGAAAGGCACTGTATTTTCAGTGAGGATAACAATAAACTAATCAGAAATACACTCTATACATGGTTAATGTGGTAAATTTTTATTTTAGCTGCAAGTGTCAATTTTTTAATGCAATATCTCCATAGGTGTATAGAGGCCCATTTTTCTATTGTTCTAATAGTACATTGTGTTTGCTAACTACATCAGAAATTAATTAATGATTAGAAAACCCTTGTGCTATTATGTTAGCACAGCTGAAAACAGTTTAGCTGCTTAGATGAAGCATTCTTTGATGAAAGCAAAGTTTGAAGGATAAAATTATTTAAAATAAAGATCATTATTTCTAACCTTGTCTTGACTATATTTTTGATTGATTTTGCAACTCATTTGATAATGCAAAAGTGTGAGTTTTCATGGAAAACACATTGTCTAGGTGACCCTAAACTTTTTGAAGGGTAATGTATATAGTACAATAAATATAACATTTCAATACAATAACCTGTTTGTGAGGCGACCGATGTGGCCTCCCAACAAAAGGGATCAGGGCAACCAGGTGAAGTGGAAACAAGAGGCAGCAGAGTTTGATTATGCCAACACAAGGCAATTTATTCACTGCTATATAGTGTAGCAACACAGTCAATGCTCAGACATCAACAGTATACTCTCTACTACAGGCCCCCGTAACAGTCAAAATGGCCATTTTTTTAAGCCTGCACCTGACACAGCTTAATTGGGTTGAACCATTAAGCGGGGAAAGCCAATATCCCCAATAATTACTGGCCCATTTACCATTAAACAAAACTTAACAAAATAGTAAAGAACACAGTAAAATAGCAAAACACACATTAGAAAAAACATCCCACAACGTATACCCCACACATACATATTTACAATATCCCAGAAATTACAACACACCCCTGTGCAATGTGTAGTGCACCCCCTAGCGCCACACTCGATAAGTACTGCCCCTGCAACGGCGCGCGCTTCCACACAGGAGCAGTGGAGTCGGACCGGGAGGTGAGTGAGAATGAATGGAGGCGGACGTGTGTGCAATTGTGTGTGAATGTATGACCAACCGGAGGCTTAACCAGTAAACGAAGGGAAAACCAGGCGCGCAGTGGGTACCGCACTGCACGCCGAGGTGAGTGGTGAAAGTTGTCTGTAATGTGAACGGGTGACGTGGCACGTCGCGATCGCCGTGTCCGCACCCGGTTCCCGACCAAGTCACTAAGCACTTCACGAATATACACGTAACAATAAACTCAAATCAATGCAATCCGTGCGTGTGGTGAGTGTGTTTTTGTACCCGAAAGTCCAGTCGCCGGCTCCTGAGCAACACGGAGAGCTGTGGCTCCGCCCTCATCAGCCGGTCAGAGGGGGGGTGGGGGGAGTGCTCACCTTCTCACACTGCTACAGTCAATTCAGTAGGGATAGTTAAACATATCCAAAACCTGCTCCTCCTAAATCTTTCTGTCCTGTGAACCCTTTAACACTAAGTTGATCCGGGACCCCTAGAATCCTGTGTCTACCAGTAAATTAACTGTTTTTGTATGATTCGGTTGTTCTGAAATTATACTGTTTCATTCAATTATACTGTGAAAAATAATGAAACACTCCAAAGTTACATCTTTAAATGGCTGTTTGTTTCTGACTAATAGTCCAAAAAACTAAATATATTAATAATTTTAAATACAATAATAATAAATAATTATCCATCCATCCATCCATTGTCTATCCCGCTTATTCCCTTTCGGGGTCGCAGGGGTCTGCTGGAGCCTATCCCAGCGCGTTAAGGCGAGAGGCAGGGATACACCCCAGATGGTCGCCAGCCAATCGTGGGGCACACACACCATTCACACACCATTCACTCTCACACTCACACCTATGGGCAATTTAGAGTTTACCAATTAACCTGAGCATGTTTTTTGTATTGTGGGAGGAAACCGGAGTACCCGGTGAAAACCCACGCAGACACGGGGAGAACATGCAAACTCCACACAGAAAGGCCCCAGGCCCAAGGCGGTCTTGAACCTGCGACCTTCTTGCTGTGAGGCAACAGTGCTACCCACCGCACCACCGTGTCGCCCCTTAATAAATAATTAATTTTTAAAAATTAAACATTTTTTATTTTCAATTTTCCGAGAATTTTTACATCACAGAGTGATGTAGCTATGCATCAACATTTGTTATGTTTAGTGGAGCAAAATCAAAATTTCTTATGTCAGATTGCATTATTTGTGTGTAAATGAGAGGAAATCACAAAGAAATACAAGTCCTATTCCTGTTTGTACAGTATGTGTGAATCCTTTGCCCGTACAAATGAATGAGTACGGGCAAAGGATATCATGATGGCAGCCAACACTAAGTCCCTATCCCAGCAGGGTGTGATGTCCAGACATCTGGAGGACTACCAGCTCAACTACCCATTTCAAACCCTTCAGTTGATACAGATACAGTGTCTCCAATGACGTCAATATACTGTATGCTCCCCAAAACGGGGGAGCATGTAACCCCTTACCACTAGGAAACATTACTCACCTGATACAGCAATCACATCACAAAACTTCCTATATACCTCAGTAGAGTAGGCTTCCCCATCTAGATAGAGTCCACGTGTCCAAGTCCCAATAGGACATCAAAAGATTTATCACACATTGCAGCTCATATGGTATCACTCTCTCATGATCAGGACACAGCTGCTGCCTCGGCAGGATGTGTTGCATTCTCTGCTACTGTAACTGAAGCTGTGGCTTCAAAGCATCATCTGCACTGCCATCAATGTATTGGATGCTGAATTGATAGGATTCACTCCTATTACACAGATTCATCAGCCTCTGTTGCAACTGCAGTCTCTGGCCAGTTTCCTGTGGTACTACCCCCACTTGTACAACCTGTGCCTCCAGTTTACATGATTCGACCACCTCCCACTAGCTCGCTGGTGCTCCCCACCGTCTCACCAGTAGCTGCTTCACCTATCCAGACCGCAACATACAGTGAACCGAGTTATTGGCAGCCCCCTCCTCAACCATATCTCGCTCCTCCTGTCTAATACTTGTATTATGACCCATAGCAGCACCCTACACCTATGCAGCCACCAGACAACCTCAATGCACCAGGTCTTTTAGAGGAGGTTATTGCTTATTGGTTCAACATTCTCCAACCCTAACTGACTGTGTTTAGCTCAGAAAGGGAAAGGGATTTCCTGCTGCCTAAAAAGGGCCTTAACAATATTCTTGGGCCTCACAGACATTTAAGTGAAGACTATAAGTACCAAGTCCTTCGTGACCACCTTAAGTTCCCAGCTGCTCTCCAAATAGCAAAGCGTTTATCAATAGTGCAACCTTATTGCAATGCAAGCCCTCGTGCAAAAATGTGGGCAGCCCAGACAGCTTCTGCAGGGAGAATTTAATATCATCGCTTATGCATGACTGGTAAAGGCTGGAGATTCAAGGTATTGAAGACTTTGCAGCATCAGATGGAACATTAGTGGGTGTCAAGTCAAATAATTGGTGTAATAAAATTAGTTAACAATAAGTAGCCTTTTCCCCCCAAATTGTGGTGTTATCTACTGTAGATTGTGTAGGATTTGACAGCTGTAACAGCTGGGGGCAGCGGTGAGCGACAGGTCAGGTGGAGAAGCTGAAGAAGGCTAGAGGAGAGGGAGAGAGAGGAAGAAAAAAAAGAGAGAGAGACTGACAAGATAAAGGAGTCAGGGCAGAGAGACTAAACCGGGGTGAAAGCCTACAGAAACGCTGCTGGTTATCAACCTAAACAAAGCTCACCTGAAAGAAGAGACTGAAATAAAACTGATAAAACTGAGCTGAGTTGCCCAAAGCGTCTTCTGTGCTGGCTTTCAGGCCATTTCAAGTTGTGGCAGTCCGGAGGAAAATCTATATAACTTGACAGTTGATAACCACCGACGTGACAGAGAACCAGTAGCGCAGCAGGAAGACAGAGGATGAACGGCCTCGGGAAAAGTCTGAGAAGAAGCTGTCGACGCTGAGGGGAACTGTACACGGAGTGACTGTGATTGCAAAATGGCAGAAACCGCTTTAGGAAAGTCTGTAAAGCAGCTGAAGCAGGAACGGACATTGGCTAAAGGTACTTTCACCAAGCTGGCTAATTTCCTGAGCAGAGGTGCACGGAGCATGACTGAAACTGAACTACGAGAGGAGTTCAGAAAGCTGAGTTCTGAAGCCAGGAATGTGAGTGATGCAAATGAGGAGTACAGATTGGGCCTGCTGGAGGACATTGAAGCTGATACAGCTGCTGGAGAGGAAATTGAGCTTAATGAGCAACAAGAGGCTGACTTGGAAAAAACAATCGACGACTGTGAGACAAGACTGCGTGAGGTGAGAAGAATTGTCCAAACCAACCTTTGGTCTCGATATGGGGAAGACCTGATAAAAACTGCAATACAGGAAGCTGAAAAGGTGTGTGAAGATGCAGCTACAATACCTGTCACTGGGGTGAATCGTGATGGGTATGAGATGCAGTTCACTTTCATGAAGAAGCTCGTCCAGGAGGCATTTAATAGTCAAGCAGCTTGGGAGGTGTGGATTCCAGAAGCTGAGAAGGCTATGGTTGAGGGAAAAATGAAGAACTTGAAAGCTTTCAGCAATAAGCTTGAAGCGAGAAGAGCAGACTTCGTCACAGCCCAGAAAACTGCAGAAGAGGAGAAAAGCGTAGCAGCAGCAACCATGTCAGCACTTACTCCAACTACACCGACCACACCCGTTGTAAGGATAAAGCCTACAAGCCTGCCCAAGTTTAATGGATGCAAGAGAAGCTTCCACAGGTGGAAAAAAGACTGGGAAAGCCTGCAAAGGCAAGGGGAACCAACCGGTTCTGTCGAAGTGAAAAAGATGCAACTTTTGGACAGTGTGGAGGATAAGATCTCCAGAGACATGCACCTCTCAACATACAGTACAGCTGAAGACATGTTCAGAGTGCTGGAAAACAGATATGGAAACAAATCTACAATAGCACTGGAGATAATTGAAGAATTAGAGAAAATTCCTGCCATGCGAACAACTCTACCAAGAAAAGTAATTGACTTAATTCAGGAGGTGGAGAAAGCCTTGGCAGATCTCACAGAACTTGGAAACACAGGTGCCATTAAAAATCCTCTTGTAATAAAGTCTATTGAGAGCAAGCTACCTGATGCTGTGAAGAAAGACTGGCTCATGTTCATGGTTAATCCCAGCAATGGTGTCACGTCTGACAACCATTTTGAGAGTCTCCTGATGTTCTTGAAAACTCAAGAGGAAATAATGGAAAAACTGGAGCAACTTGGAGTAGAGAAACCGGAAAGGCAGCAAAGAAAATTCGAGAGAAATTATGCGTCCACACGTTCCACAAGGAAAGCGGGAGGATGTATCATCTGTGGAGATGAAAGACATAAAGAAAAGATATTCTTCTGTAAAAGATTTAAGGAACTAAAACCAGCGGAAAAGATGCAAGCTGTGAAGAGGCTGGGAGCATGTAAAAAGTGTTTGGGACGTCATGAAGAGGAAGACGACTGCAAAGACACTTACCTGTGCAGGAACAAAGACTGTAAGAAAGGGGGCTCCTCAGATCACCACTTCTTTCTCTGTACCAAAGGAGAGCTCAGGAGGGGAGAGGAAGGCAAAGTTGGGAAGGACGGCAGGAGAACACACACACTTACAGAGGAACAAGAGAACTTTTTAGCTGAACTATCACCACAAATGGCTGAAAAATGTAAAAGAGCTTTTTCCACCATGGCTGCCATAGCAAACTGTGCTGGACAAGACCAGTCTGGACTCATGAAGGCAAGTGGATTGAAGGAGCTACCAGTTCTAATGATGCTCCTGGAAGTCACTGCCAACGCAGGGCAAAAAATTGGCACCTTAATTGACCTTGCGTCAGACACTAATTACATCACACACAGAGCGGCCAATAGACTAAAGCTGAGGAGTGAAAAGATCACTTTAGTCGTCTATGGAGTTGGAGGAATGGCCATGAAAGTAAACACTAGAAGATATCTACTCAGAGTAAGAGTCAAGACATCCAGAGGAACAGAAAGAGTTCATGAACTTGTCTGCTATTGTTTAAGTGAAATAGCCCATGTACACAAAGTTGTGAAGCCCGAGCAACTGAGAAAGTTCTTCCCAGAAGTCACACTGGAAGATCTAAAAAGACCAGGAACCATCGAGCTGCTAATCAGTCACAGAGAAGGCCGACTCGCCCCTCAAAGGAAAAAGATTGTTGGAGACCTCGTCTTATGGGAAAGCCCGCTGGGGAAGACAGTAGGGGGTGCTCATCCAGATCTCTTTGAGGAAGTGGACATGGCGACACACAGGTCAGAAACTCACTTCGCTCGCTCCATGAGAACCGTAACCATGAAGTACAAGGATATTCTCAAGACACAAGAAGCTCAGGCTGAAACCAAGAGTATGACTTCTAACAAACAGTTCCTGGAATGGTGGAAATGGGACAGTGTTGGAGCAGCTTGTGAGCCAAAATGTGAAGGATGTCGCTGTGGCACCTGTCAACCGGGAGGAAAGGAGATGACACTGGTAGAGGAGAAAGAGCTTGAAATCATAAAGCAAGGCCTCACCTATGTAAAAGCTGACAGCCACAGTAATGCTCCACACTGGGACACAAAATATCCATGGCTCGAAGACCCAACCTCTCTTCCTAACAACCGCAGTGCAGTGGAGGCCACTTTTCTGAGGACAGAAAAGCAACTCAAGAAGGATCCAGAGTGGAAAGCAGCCTACACAAGTCAAATACACGAGATGGTGGAAAGAGGAGCAGCAAGAAAACTCTCGAAAGAAGAAATAAACAGCTGGAAAGGACCAGTTTGGTATGGGAGCCACCTGGTAGCGCCAAATCCCCACTCTGTGACCACACCAATACGTATTGTATGGAACAGCAGCCAAAAGTTCAAAGGACTCTGTCTGAATGATCTTCTGCTTAAAGGCCCTGATGTACTAAATCCAATCCGAGCTGTTTTACTCAGATTCAGAAGAGGATTCTATGCAGCACTTGGCGACATTAAAAAGATGTACAACTCTGTGTGGCTTGAAGACAAGGAGCTGCACCTCCATAGGTTCCTCTGGAGAGACAGCCAAGATGATGAAATAAGTGAGTACGCCATTACCAGGGTTAACATTGGTGATCGACCTGCTGGATGCATTGCACAGCTGGCTATGAGGGAAACAGCGAGGTTACCAATGTTCAAACACTTGGAAGAGGAGCGGAGAGTCCTAGAGGAGGACAGCTATGTGGATGACATCCTCACATCCCACAATGACCACAAAAGGCTGGAAAAGTGCACAAAAAATGTGGAAGGAATACTGAAAGCTGGTGGATTTTTTCTCAAGCCATGGGTCCGGTCCGGGCAAAGTGGAAGGCAGAGGACAGGAAAACCTGGACTTGAGACAGCAAATGAAGTACTCTTACTCCCAAATCAAATGACGGAGGAAGACAATAAGGCTCTGAGCGTGGGATACCTGGTGGAGGAGGAAAAGCTCTATGTAATGGCTTCAATCAATTTCTCAAGAAGGAAGAAAAAAATGAGAATGGGCCAGAACCTCAAGGAGGGAGAAATAAGGCAAAAAACTCCAAACCCCCTAACCAGAAGAGAGCTGTTAAGCCAAGTCGCTGGCCTCTATGACCCAATTGGCCTTGTCACGCCCTTAAAACAGGCAGGAGCCATACTCGTCCGAAAAGCATTCCAGGAAGCTAGAGATGGAAGCTTCAAGACTCTGGACACTTGGGACAAACCACTTATCTGAGAGCCTGAGAGAGGAAGCAGTCAAATTGTTTGAGGAGTATGTGCGTCTTAGCCAAATCACTTTCCACAGGAGCCTCACACCAGCTGGCCGGACTGGAAAACCGTGGGGAATAACATTCTCAGATGGCAGCGACAAGAGCTATGGTGCTGTAGTATATTTTAGATGGGAGACAGAATGGGGCGTCCAGACCAGGCTGGTTGAATCAAAAGCAAAGCTCACACCACTGGACCAGAAGGGGGAGCCAGTTAAGGCTGAAATCTGTGGTGCAGTCTTTGCCACACGGCTGTGAAGATACATAGAAAAGCACAGCCGCATGGAGATAGAGCAGTGGTTTCATCTATTGGACAGCCAAACCGTGCTTGGAGCCATTCAACGAGACAGTTACGGATATCAAACCTTCTTCGCAAATAGAATCAGTGAAATCCAAAGATCATCAGCTGTTGAGGAATGGTGGTGGATCCCAGGGGACTTGAACATCGCGGATATCATAACACGAGGAGCTGCTTCTAAGGACCTTAAAGAGAGTTCATTGTGGCAGAATGGACCCCACTTCCTTAAACTACCAGTGGAAGAGTGGCCAAAGAAGTCAGCTAGAGAAGTAGCAGCAGGTGCAAAGGATAGTATAAGCAAATTGCAGCGAAAGGCTTTTTCAGCTGTAATTACAAGAGCTCAAGCAAAGAGGGAGCACGGCAGTGCACATCAAGACGGCCCCACCATCAAAGGAACTGTCATTCCCACAAAAGCACCTGACAGCGTGGTAAGAATCCCAGTCCAAAGAGCTCCAGCCGGTGCAGTAATTAAACAGCTTATTGACATCAGAAGATTCAGCAGTTTAACAAAGCTAATCAGAATCGTTGCATGGGTGTGGAGAGCTGCTGCAAAGTGGAAGAGGAAAGGCTCAGCTGACAGGAAGGCAAAGTGGGAGGAGATGGCTTCGAAAGGAGGAAGATCCAAAGCCAAAGGAGCTGTGCTCTCTGTTAGAGAGTGTCAAGACGCCCTCCGAGACCTTTTTCTTTCAGCCCAGGAGGGTGTGAGCTTCCATGACACCACACTCAACAGACTAGCCGTGTACAAAGAGGAGGAGACAGGGCTTTTGGTATGTGGAGGTAGAATTCAGACTTTCAATGAGGAAAAAACAGCAGTACCAATTCTTCCATTTGAGTCTTGGATATCTACTCTTATAGCTCAAGAAGCCCACAAAGCAAACCATGAAGAAATAGCTGGAACACTCTTGAGGATGAGAAAGAGGGCCTGGATTGTAAAAGGTCGGAAACTGGCCAAAAAAGTTGTTGATAGCTGCGTGACATGCAGAAAGGCCAGAGAGAAAAAGTGTCGGCAGATAATGAGTGACCTTCCACCAGAGAGGTCAAATGCAGCACGACCGTTTGAGTTCGCAACACTTGATCTTTTTGGACCCTATGAGGTGAAAGATGAGGTCAGGAAGAAAGTAAGGCTCAAAGTATGGGGAATCATCTTTTGCTGTATGGCGTCAAGAGCTATGCACGCAGACCTGGTCAGTGACCAGTCAGCGGAAGGATTTCTTCTGGCCTATCAAAGATTCACTGCTCTGAGGGGCCATCCAACCAAACTCTGGTCAGATCCTGGAAAAAACTTTGTGGGAGCCAAACCTGCCCTCAAGGAGCTTTACCAGTTTACCAGCTGTCAAAAATGGGACTGAATGGAGCTGGAAGATCCATCCTGCAGATTCGCCTCACAGGAATGGAGCTGCTGAAGCGGCCGTCCGTGTTGTGAAGAGAGCCCTGTTAAACCTGGGAGGGAATGGAAGTTTCACATGGGGAGAATTTCAAACATTCCTCTACATGGCAGCTAATCTTGCTAATGAAAGACCCATAGATGCTCGAACCCAAAGCCGGGAAGACTGTATACAGTACATCAGCCCAAACTCTCTTCTTCTTGGCAGAAGTGGACCAAAAGGAGACGCGGGAGACTTCACATTTGAAGGCTACCCCTACAAGAGACTAAAGGTCATCCGAGCAGAAGTAAACAGATTCTGGGAAAAGTGGAGTCAGTTGGCTGGCCCTAATCTATTTGTGAGGAGCAAGTGGCACACCAAGGAGCGGAACGTTGCAGTCGGAGATGTGGTTTGGCTGGCTGACCAAAACGCTCTGAGAGGACAGTATAAAATGGCCAGAGTAATTGATGTAAACACTGACAAAAAAGGAATTGTGAGAGATGTAAAGGTCAGGACCTTTCCCTTCTACCCCGTCCCAGTGAAAAGGGTGAACGGCGAAGGGATAAAGAGACTTTCAGACAAAATCCCAGCCACAACACTACACAGGGATGTAAGAAGACTGGTGATCCTGATTCCTGTTGAAGAGCAAGTGAGATGACCCGTGTGACCTCCTTGGGTTAAGTAACCAGGAGCTCAAGTGGGAGGTGTCAAGTCAAATAATTGGTGTAATAAAATTAGTTAACAATAAGTAGCCTTTTCCCCCCAAATTGTGGTGTTATCTACTGTAGATTCTGTAGGATTTGATAGCTGTAACAGCTGGGGGCAGCGGTGAGCGACAGGTCAGGTGGAGAAGCTGAAGAAGGCTAGAGGAGAGGGAGAGAGAGGAAGAAAAAAAAGAGAGAGAGACTGACAAGACAAAGGAGTCAGGGCAGAGAGACTAAACCGGGGTGAAAGCCTACAGAAACGCTGCTGGTTATCAACCTAAACAAAGCTCACCTGAAAGAAGAGACTGAAATAAAACTGATAAAACTGAGCTGAGTTGCCCAAAGCGTCTTCTGTGCTGGCTTTCAGGCCATTTCAAGTTGTGGCAGTCCGGAGGAAAATCTATATAACTTGACAGTGGGCAAGCACAATGCATGGCCCCTCATTTCAGAACTGCTGTGTGGTTCACACACAGACATGTTGCTCACTAAGCTGCCTTTTAACTTCAGAGATTCCTTCACTGATTACTGTTTCACAAAAAGCATTATCCAGAGTAGGGACAGGACATATACCCTTCCAGATCTTGTGGATGATGACGAAAAGATTCTATATAAAGAAAAAAATATTGATTTCCTTAAAAAAAATGTTTTGTCATCACGCTTGCTGTGAGAGCAGAGCAGCAGTGGCACAGATAGAAAGCATGAAAGGCACCAGTATCCATTTCCTGAGCCAGCCTGAGAGGGGCTTTGATTGGTCAACGCGTCATGTGATAGAAAACAGAAAATGAGAGAACAAGAATTCCAGGAAAATGAACCTCCAACCTCAAAAAACAGTCAATGTCTTTGTGGATTTATGGTACAAAGTTTACAAAAGGAAAAAACTTCAAAAGGATCTAAACGTATGAAACACTGAATTGAAATAGCAGAAATCTGATAAACCAGTATGATTTTATTGTGTGTTACTTTCAGCCAAACACATGCATGGTTGTCATATATTTAGATATTTGTCCTATACTAAGAAAATTAAAATTAAACTAATCAAACTACAGTTTATATGGCTAACGTTTGGCCTAAAGTCACTAGTTAACATGGTTACTTCTCCTCTGGTTCCCTGTTAAAGTGTTTTTTTTTGCATTTATTATTTTTAGTGTCTTGCAGAGAGGTCAATATAAAACAAGACCAAAGAGAGGTGAGTGACCTGCAGCAGAGCTCCAAGGCTGCAGTCAAACCAAGGACTTTGACCATGTTGTAGACCATTATTCCCTATTCCCTTGTTTGATGATTTGTTAAGCAAAAAAAAGAAGATATTATGCACAGATGGGCATTTATTTTAGGCTAAAGTATTTCAAACTAAAAAAAATTAGAAAGATATAACTCTAAGGCCTGAAAAGGAAATCAATAACTCTATAACTGACTCTTTAACCCTACCTGAGTCTTCCTGAGTGTTTGGGGGGTGTCTATGTGTCTCTGTGTGTGTCTGTGTGTTACTAATTGCACTGATCCATCCATGAATTTTCAAAGTTGTTATGTTCACTTAATGGCTTGAGCAGTCATGGAGTCATGTTTTCTTCCGTTCTTCTATTTTTAAACCTCAGTGAGGATTTATTCCTAGGAAAACATCAAAGACATGTATAGAATATTTTTAGTTACAAAACTGATAAGAGAAAGAGAGAAAGAGTAGCTCAGGGCCTCAATGGGGGAGTTGTTAGGTAACTTCCTGACAGGAAGTTGTCACTGACCCTAACACACTCCAGCCTGGCACACACTCTACTCTGCCTCACACTCAGACATGCCATCATATCACAGGGGCCTGCACCTTCACAGCTGATTCCATGCTAGTACTTACACAAAAGTATTTAAGATACTCATTTTCATGCTCTATCTCTTAAAGACTGCTTTTGCTCATCCTAATGAGCCTGCCTATTTTTAGAGTCCTTTCCTTTTGTCTTTTGGAGGCTCTTGATCTTTAATGCAAACGGCCTGGCCTCTTTTGTAGCTCTGCCTGATCTCCCTGCTTTCCTGACCTGTGCCTAACACCAGCATTTTGTGTTTTTTCTCTTCTGTTGCCACTTCTTTTGCTAAATCTATGTTTCCAAACCTATGTTTCCAATCTATACAGTATTTGAAAAGATACTGTAACTTAGATTTATTCCTATATTTGTAAGACAGATAGTTTCAAACAATAGGTCTGGGAAACAAAAACAACATAAGCCTAAACCTACCTCTCTTTGGGGCTGGGGAACAACACTTCATCTCACTGGTGGCTGACAGGCTAACAGACAGTTAATGCAAACAGGAAAACATCAATTAGCATTAGCATTGGGTGCACCACTAATTCACAGCTCATTAGCCTCGGATCTGCTTAAATGAAAAAAATTGAAAAATTAAATATTTGCAAACAGTTACCAAACAAGGAATAATATTCTTCTCCAGACGGATATTGTTACTTAACATTACAGACAGGTAGAAAAAAAAAGACGCCAAAAGTCACACAGACACTGGCTGGATAATTATTTATGATGAGAGGTGAGAGCATTTTCAAGTCAGGAGATCAGGAGAGCTTGCTCCCAACATTTGAGAGCCTCTCTCTCAACACCTACAACACCACCTGTAACATGCGGCAGGGAATCCAGTCTGTCACAAACTACAGGAGAACCACCACAACAACCACAACCCCCCCCCGAGACGCCACCGTTCTAAACAGCCTCAGCTCCTTCTATGTCCAGTTTGACAGGCTGAACATAGACCCACCAACAAAGGCCCCTGTGACCTAACAGACATTGTGACACTCACAGGTCGTAAAAGCTCTCAAGATTGAATCCCCACGAGCTGAGGGACCTGACAGAGGTTCCCCCAGAGTCCTAAGGGTCTGTGGAGAACAACAAGCTGGTGTGTACATGAACATTTTCAACCTGCTATTATATTATGCTTTTGTCCCCTGTGTCTTCAATTCCTCCATGATCACAGCAGTTCCCAAAAGACCAGGCACCTCCAACCTAAATGACTTCAGGCCAGTAGCATTCACATTAGTTGCCATGAAGTGCCTGGAAAAAATGGTTCTCACCCACATCAACTACATGAGCTCAATTTGTCTCCTGCCCCGGTGGATGATGTGGTAGCGAAAACATTACATCACACCCTCTAACACCTGGACAGCAACAGAACATGAACAAGGATGTAATTCCTGGGCTACAGTTCTGCTTTTAACACCAATCTGTTTAAGAGCCAAGCTGATTAAGAAGATGACAGATCTTGGTGTCCCAATTCCCACCTGCAACTGGATCCTGGATTTCCTGACAGAGAGACCACAGATGATAAGTATAGTTCAACAGGTGGTGACTAAAGTCACAGTCAGCACGGGATTTCCACAAGGCTGCTGCATTAGCCCCAAACTCTTCACCCTGTGCACCCATGACTGCGTGTGACTATTCGAGATAGTAAATAGTAAACAACATTCTAGTCTATGGAGAGGAGACCTCATCTTAAACATGGACAAGAAATAACACTGAACTTTAGGAAGAAATCTACCCCTCTGCAGCCTCTTAACATGAAAGGGACTGAGGTGAAAAGTGCTGACAGCCACAGATTCCTAGGATGGCAAGTGACATCAGACCTGAGCTGGACTGCCAACACCACAGCCATCGTGAAGAAAGCCCAGCAGAAGCTCTACTTCATCAAGCTGCTCAGGACTGCTGGGCTGACTCATCACCCCCTGACCCAGGCCTAGCAGGACCTGTAGAAAGCATTGCTGTCTGCTATGGAAAAACCAGCGAGGATCTGCAAAGATTCTTAATAAAGGCTGCGGAAAGATTTCATAGTTACCAAACTGACTTTATGAACTTCATGTGTGGGAAAATGCCAAAAATGTAATGTGGTGTAACCATAAAAACTTTTTACCAGATAGTTTAACTCTTCCAAAAAGTTTTAAAATGTTAAAAAAAAAAACTCAGATTCTAGGTGGAATAAATCGATACAATTTATCATTCTTTTATGGTTCACCATTTGACATTTTGTGTTAAAAAATATCATAATAAATATCAAATATCATAATAAAATTGTCGGGCGACACGGTGGAGCAGTGGGTAGCACTGTTGCCTCACAGCAAGAAGGTCGCAGGTTCAAGACCGCCTTGGGGCCTGGGTCTGGGACCTTTCTGTGTGGAGTTTGCATGTTCTCCCCGTGTCTGCGTGGGTTTTCACCGGGTACTCCGGCTTCCTCCCACAATACAAAACATGCTCAGGTTAATTGGCAAAATCTAAATTGCCCATAGGTGTGAGTGTGTGTGTGAGTGTGTGTGTGAATGGTGTGTGAATGGTGTGTGTGCCCCACGATTGGCTGGCGACCATCTGGGGTGTATCCCCCTGCCTCTCGCCATAAAATGCGCTGGGATAGGCTCCAGCAGACCCCTGCGACCCCGAAAGGGAATAAGCGGGATAGAAAATGGATGGATGGATAATAAAATTGTGATTTTTGTGAAAAACAAATGATACAAATTGACCTTTAATTGACAAGAAACCAAAATGTACATTTTGAGGTACCTGATAAATGCTTCCTAAAACTGTATTTTAAACGGTTTTTGGCTTTCTCATCTTGCCAATCATGATTGTCACTGACCTGTATGTGCTGTATTGTCATAAATAAGCAGAGGGAGTGATCACAGATCACTCCACAGCTTGCTCTCTGCTCAGACACAAACGTTGCAAAACAACGTGAGACACAGCAGAGCAACAGCATCATATGCACAAAAGTTGCTTCTTTAACAGCTTCTTCTCTGCCACAGACCGATGGAAAAACAAGAGTAATGTCTAAAAAAAACATTATCCCACTACTGTAAAGTGCAATAATTCATATTTATATATACCTGTATATACCAGTGCAATACTCTTTTTAATTCATATTTATATATACCTGTATATACCTGTATATATCTGTATATTGTTTTTTCTAATTTAATTTTTTTTAAATTTTTCTTTTCCTTTTTAAATTTTTTTCAACATTTTTGTAACTTTTCTAACTGCTGCTGTAGCACTGTAAATTTCCCCACTGTGGGACAATAAAGGAGCTATCTAATCTAATCTAATCTAATCAATAAGTGACTTGTCTGGAATCCCGTTTTTAAACTCCTGTGTGTGTGTATATATATGTATATACTGTATATATATATATATATATATATATATATATATATATATATATATATAGTTATTTATTAATGTACATCTAAACTATATCAAAACTACCTCACTCAACTGTCAACTAAAGTAAAATACTGTATATATATTCACAATCACATCTTTACATTCAATTCTTATTATACATGGTGATATTTTACTTATTTATTAGTAGTGTGTCCAAACTCAGGAAATAACAAAATTCCCATTGCCCTCATATTCCGTTATTCTCTTTATTAAGAAATGTACTCTTTTCTCACTAAGAAAAGCATTTTATTTATTATTTCTGCTTTACTTACCTCTTTATGATGTTTTTATGTTTTCTTAGAAAAAATCAAGTGATTCTTTGGTAACTGCGGACTCTGACAAGGCCCTGCAAATTACAAATAAAAATTTGTAATTTGCGCTTTTAATAAAGCAATCTTTATTGTGAACTTAGAACAATAACCTCCTCTGCCACTCTTGGCTAATTAATGACAGACAAAAAAAGTAAACAGAAAAAACCTTCAAGCCACTTTTTTAACATTTAACTGATACTATTAATGGATTTCACTCTTATCAGTTATTGGATTAACTTGTGTTACTGTAAATACTATGGATGTAACAAAAACACAAAACTTGCTGCACAACTTCTTTAATGATATTCTAAACTTTTTTTCATGAAGAATATTTTCCCTTTCTTTATAAAGATGTGAATACTTACCTACAAGAGTGTCAGCTTGTGGATTGTTTTATCATAAATCCACTGCTGTAATGTGTTTTTGTGTGTTTTATCTATAAATCACTAAAACTAAATCCCCTACAATGTTTCACAAATACAAAGTGACTTTCTTGCCTGGATTCATACTTTTCTAATTCAGATACATGACAGACAATCTGCGTGAACTCGAAAAGCGTAGGAGGATGACGTCATGATGTAGCATAGGATCATGGGAAACGCCACTATCGGCATTAAACTTGCGTAATAATTTTAGATTCAGACGTTCATATATATATATATATATATATATATATATATATATATACATATATATATATATATATATATATATATATATATATATATATATATATATATATATATATAAAATTATTTTGCTTGAAGGTGGATTATCCACAGATGTCTTCCTCTCTTCTCCAAAACAATCAAACCCGCTGATTAAAGTAGAGGCACTGAAAAAAACCTTCACTATAACAGAGGTAGTCCACCGCTGCTACAGCTATTGCTAACATTAGCTTAGCTTGTTATTCTGACAACTTTAAGGTTCAGATGTCCGACGACTAAAATCCTTCATCCGGCTGATGACAGTTAAACATCGGCCAAGATGAACCAATGTTTATAGGAAAAATGTCGCTTAAAGCGATTTAAAAAAGTCAATTTCTAACTTTTTCGAAAGGATAACAACACTACTCATGCGCAAAGGGATTTTAATAGACATCATTGTCTGATTTGTTTTATCTAAAATTAAAACGAACTCTTGATACAAATTATGTGAAACATTTGGGATAGTGAAAGTAAACAACACACGCCCCCAAGCAACAAATTATTATTTTAAAATTCCACATTCTTGTTTTCAACACCAACTTGAATGCCTTCGTTGTCATAGTGACAGCTCAATCTCTCTGGTCTGTATCCAGCTCTGTACCTCACCAGGACGTCACTTCACAGTAAATAAAATACGAACGTGTTCCAAATGTTATACTTCCCACAGTTTACATCACAGGAGCAATAATTGGTTCGTGGGGTGAAATACAATAAATAGAGAAAATGTTTGTTTTTGGACAGGCACATGTGAAGGCAGCAGGATGCCTTTCTCTAGGATGATTATGCGATGACTCCGAATCCGATTGGCTAGGTTTAGACATGAGGACATGACAAGCCAATCAGAAGCGGATAAGGGCGGGTCATCCCAAAATTTAGAAGAAGGGGTCCTCCGCGCATTCTCGTTGCATAGAAACGAAAACCGAAGTCGGATATGTCATGCAACAGCTACAAACTCCCACTCCCTAAATTCACTAGTGAGGGAGAACATCTGTGAACGTTTTATTGTGATAGACTAAAAACAAACGTAAGACAAGACGGCGTCAGACGCTAACAGATGCTAGCATCGCTGGACGACCGTTAGCAAGAGCAACTGCTGCAGGTAACTAAGAGTTCTCAGAAGACACACACACAAACCATGTAGTGGGGGGGGGGTTGTCACGTTTCGTTCTCCTTCATACCAGCTGTTCGTGGACAAACTAAGCAGCAAGTGAATAGAGCAATACAAAATCACCATGTTAACCTCTGCTAACCTACAGCAAGCTAAAGCTAGCTAACGCACAGTGTCGTTGTGAGGGGCCATTGGATGAGATCAGCTGCCTCATTTTAGTTAGAAACACGTTGGACAGTATAATCCATATAATCGATGTAATCGCCCTGTAGTCTTTTTTCGAGAGACCATGGCAGAGGATGCAGGCGTTATCCCGGAACTGGACCAGAAGAAATACGACGCAGACGAGCAGGTGAAGATCATCTGCCTGGGAGACAGCGCAGTGGGCAAATCCAAGTGAGTTTTCATTGTATAGAAAATGAAAGAGGCTTCTTACGGCTGTTGTGTATTACATATTTCTTGGAGGTAATGTATTCTATGTTCTCTATTCACATGACATTAATGTTTTGCTGACAAGTTATTTTGCTCTCTCTCTCTCTCTCTCTCTCTCTCTCTCTCTCTCTCTCTCTCTCTCTCTCTCTATCTTTCTCTTTCTCTCACAGGCTTATGGAGAGGTTTCTCATGGATGAATAGTATCTTTTTACCAGCTTTTATTCATATACATGTGACATTCATTAGACTGTTTATTATTCAAAGGATAACACAAATACTGTGTCAACCACTGATCCCCCAAAGATGCTAAAATACAGTAATATGTATACACACGCATACAAAGCTTTATACATACATTTACATATCTTACAACTGTTCATTCTTCCATTCACACACTGAACTCCCCTCAGCTTATCACAAGCAATATAGGGTTAAATATCTCGCGTAAGGACACATCCACATGCAGCCACTGTTCACAGCTGCCAGACGAAGCTTAAACTACTTCTTCTTCAGACCAACTTTTTCTACTTCTAGCTCTTCTAAATTCTTTAGGAATTCTAGGTATGAAAAGATAACGATGCAGAGTATGCCTAAGACTATGTGTATGGCATGCAAATGCATGGCCATATTGAAGACAGAGGGATGTAAAAGAAAGAATGGATTGCATCCTGAAAAATAGATTTAAAACTAAAAAATAGAATGTTTTCAGCAGAAAACGATGTGATATTTTGAAATTTGATTTGGATCAGTGGTATAGGACTCTAGTAGGCAATGAAATGAGACCAGAGTTCTCAAACAAGAAACATCAGCTTTATGTTACATTTGTCATTTTTCATTTTCATCCTGTTTTATTATGGTTAATAGCTGTATGCAATATTTTCTCTGAGTCACTCTGAGATAACAAAAAAGTAAATTGAGCCACATAACATTACGTAGTAATATCAATATTCTTGAATAATGTACTACGAAATTAGAAAATACTTTCTGTCATTAGTACAACTGCTAGCAAAAAGTATTAAATCACCAGTGTTGTGCGAGCACTCAGTCAGACATTTTATTTTGTAGAACAAACTCAGATAATAAAACAATCGTAGGGTCACTCCAAAGTGCAACGTCTTGGCATTCAGAAACACTAAAAGAAATGAAGAAAAAACATTGTGATGGTCAGCAAATGTTTCTTATATACAGTAGATCAAGGGCAGGCAAGCAAATATGGAATCACTCAATTCTGAGGAAAAAAAATTGGAATCACACAAGTTTGATGTAGAAAATAAGGACCTACCCAGTCAATTTCCTTTCCTTAATTGGGCACCAGATCTGCTAATTAGCCAGCAGTTAAAACGAGTGCAGTTATCACACCTTGGAGGGCTGTTGGACCAAGTGGATTGGCAAAAATTATGGCTCCAACAAGAGAGATGTCTCTTGAAACCAAAGAGAGGATTGTCAAACTTCTTAAGGAAGGTAACTCTTCACGTATGGTTGCCAAAGATGTGGGCTGTTCACAGTCAGCTGTATCGAAAATATGGACCAAGTACAAACAGCAAGGGAAGGTTGTTAAAGCCAAGCGTACTGGTAGACCAAGGAAGACATCCAAGCGTCAAGACAAAAAACTAGAGGCCATATGTCTTGAAAACGGAAAATGCACGACAGGACAAATGAAGAAGAAATGGGAGGAAGCTGGAGTCAACGTATGTGACAGAACTGTGCAAAATCGCCTAAAGGAAATGGGATTTTCATACAGGAAAGCTGAAAAAAAAACTATCATTGACGCTTAAACAGTAAAGAACAAGACTACAATGGGCAATCATGGCCTGTGGATGACCTGAAGGTTATCTCCAGTGATGAATCACGAATCTGCATTGGACAAGGTGATGATGCCGGAACCTTTGTTTGGTGCTGTTCCAGTGAGATTTACAAAGAAAACATCCAAAATTCCAGACTCCCTGACGATATGGGACAGAGTGTCGGGTAAAGGCACTAGGGAGATGGCTGTGGTTAAAGCTTCAATAAATGCACAAGTTTACATTAACATTTTGGACAGTTTTCGTATCTCTTCAATTGAAAAGATGTTTGGGGATGATGAAATAATTTTCCAAGATGACAATGCATCATGCCATAGCACAGAAACTGTGAATACATTCCTTGGAGAAAGACGCAGTCAATGTCATGTCATGGTCCACAGGAAGCCTCCAACCCACTAAGCTGATCTGGTAACTGCAATCACAAAGAGTTGGCACCAGATTGATGAAGAATACCATTTGTCACTCATCAAGTCTATGCCTCAGAGACTGCGAGCTGTCATAAAAGCCAGAGGGGGTGTTTTGATTGGTTTTTGTTTGTCTGTTTTTGATTCCATATTTTTTTCCCCTGTGCTTGGTCTATAAAAGTAACATTTACTGATCACAATGTTTTTTATTCATCTCCTTTAGTGTTTCAAATGCCAAGGAGTTCATTATTGTTTCATGCTTCTGATGCAAGTTTGTTCTACAGAATAAAATGTCTGAGTGAGTGCTTGTCCAAGACTGGTGATTCCATGCTTTTTGCTTGGGTTGTATTTCATCTGATAAATGTAAGAACAAACTCCACCAGTATCAAATTTCATGCATGGAAATCTGATTTCAGTTTGACCCAAAATGCTCCTTTCCTCTGATTTTTCTGTCATCTACACTGACTTTATTTCTTTTTAGTTTCTTCCTAGTTTGTAATGTCCTTTGGTAATCTGGTCCAATCGATTAATGCAACCAAGAACAGCAATTATTGTCTCTTTGACCAACAATACTGAACAGAGGATGCGATTTTGACTCCCAGATTGAATACATAATGTGTAAATTCCCTCCTCTATATGAAAATAAGGATTGTTTAGGTAAGAAGCACAGTTTTAAAAATGCATTTAAAAACATGTAGAGTGGCTTGCGAAACTATTTGGCTTACTTGAACTTTGGGACCTTTTGCCACATTTTAGGCTTCAAACATAAAGATATAAAACTGTAATTTCTTGTGAAGAATCAACAAGTGGGACACAATCATGAAGTGGAACACACTTTATTGGATATTTTAAACTTTTTTAACAAATAAAACAAAAAATTGGGCATGCAAAATCATTCAGCCCCATTGAGTTAATACTTTATAGCGCCACCTTTTGCTGCGATTACAGTTGCAAGTCGCTTGGGGTATGTCTCTATCAGTTTTGCACATTGAGAAACTGATATTTTTGCCCATTCCTCCTTGCAAAACAGCTCGAGCTCAGTGAGGTTGGATGGAGAGCGTTTGTGAACAGCAGTTTTCAGTTCTTTCCACAGATTCTCAATTGGATTGAGGTCTGGACTTTGACTTGGCCATTCTAACACCTTGATATGTTTTTTGGTGAACCATGCCATCGTAGCTTTTGCTTTATGTTTTGGATCATTGTCTTGTTGGAAGACAAATCTCTGTCCCAGTCTCAGGTCCTTTGCGGACTCCATCAGGTTTTGTCTTCCAGAAGGGTTCTGTATTTGGCTCCATCCATCTTCCCATCAATTTTAACCATCTTCCCTGTCCCTGCTGAAGAAAAGCAGGCCCAAACCATGATGCTGCCACCACCATGTTTGACAGTGGGGATGGTGTGTTGAGGGTGATGAGCTGTGCTGCTTTTACGCCAAACATAACGTCTTGCATTGTTGCCAAAAAGTTCGATTTTGGTCTCATCTGACCAGAGCACCTTCTACCACATGTTTGGTGTGTCTCCCAGGTGGCTTGTGGCAAACTTTAAACGACACTTTTTATGGATATCTTTAAGAAATGGCTTCCTTCTTGCCACTCTTCCTTAAAGGCCAATTTTGTGCAGTATACGACTGATTGTTATCCTATGGACAGCTTCTCCCACCTCAGCTGTAGACCTCTGCAGTTCATCCAGAGTGATCATGGGCCTCTTGGCTGCATCTCTGATCAGTCTTCTCCTTGTATGAGCTGAAAGTTTAGGGGGACGGCCAGATCTTGGTAGATTTACAGTGGTCTGATACTCCTTCCATTTCAATATTATTGCTTGCACAGTACTCCTTGGGATGTTTAAAGCTTGGGAAATCTTTTTGTATCCAAATCCAGCTTTAAACTTCTCCACAACAGTATCTCGGACCCGCCTGGTGTGTTCCTTGTTCTCCATGATGCTCTCTGCACTTTAAACAGACCTCTGAGACTATCACAGTGCAGGTGCATTTATACAGAGACTTGATTACACACAGGTGGATTCCATTTATCATCGTTAGTCATTTAGGTCAACATTGAATCATTCAGAGATCCTCACTGAACTTCTGGACAGAGTTTATTGCACTGAAAGTAAAGGGGCTGAATGATTTTGCACGCCCAATTTTTCGTCTTTTATTTGTTAAAAAAGTTTAAAATATCCAATAAAGTGTGTACCACTTCATGATTGTGTCCCACTTGTTGTTGATTCTTCACAAGAAATTACAGTTTTATATCTTTATGTTTGAAGCCTGAAACGTGGCAAAAGGTCACAAAGTTCAAGGGAACCAAATAGTTTCGCAAGCCACTGTAGCAGCCATTTGAAATGAAAGATGTAGGTTTTAGTCCTTTGAGTGACTCATACAGCCACACTGATGAGTTCTATGAGGACAGCTTAAAACAAATCTACAGTTTCTATTATATATAACATCAAGAGAATGAAGATTCAGCTACATTCTGTTGCACATGAACATGTTTTCTAAGGTCAGGCTGGCAGCCCCCAACAAAGCTGATGATTTGTCTTGTCAGGTTTAGAGTCCTTAGCCTCTTCTCTGCAGTCGTCCCCAGCAACTGTCAACATATGCTTTGACTCTCTACAAACACACGACCACTGTAGGAAACAAGACGGTAGCAGTTGGTATGTGTTTATAAATGAACTGATGCTCATTATTCCTGTGCTGCTGTCACACATTTCACTTAGCTAAATGCATCTTAAAGGAGAGTAACAGGATCAGTCTCTTCTGCAGGGATGCTTTTTATTTGTGTATTTATTTAATTCACAGATTTCTGGGACACTGCTGGTCAGGAGAGGTTTCAGAGCATGCATCCCTCATACTACCACAAAGCCCATGCATGCATCATGGTAAGACACACGTTTTTGGTTTTAAAGGCAGGTGTCATCGCATTAACATTTGCCTCACTAATAAGCACTCTATAGCTACCTATGGTATTTGGCTTTAATAATTTCTATCTCTAGATAAGTATGAGGGGCTTAAAAAGGCTGTACAGCCATGAGTGAAACATCTACAGGGATGTCTAAAAAAAAAAACAATGTGTAGGAACCCTGGAAAAAAATACAACTTACTTGCATTCAACCTTCTATCAGACAGATGGCAGTAAAACCGAGAACATTAAATGATTAAAAGTCTCCTGTCGAGAATAATGTTTTAACATAGTGAGTGTTGCTTGGCCTAAAAAAAGATTTTCATTACACAAGTTACTTTAAAAGACAGTGGTTCACTCACAAATGTGAAATGTGTTAAATACCTGAAAACTACAATTTAAAGTGTGAATATCAGTAACAAAGGCTTTCTTTCTTTTTTTTTCTTTCTGTCAAAGGTGTTTGATGTTCAGAGAAAGATCACATATAAAAATCTGGGCAACTGGTATAAGGAGCTGAGAGAATACAGACCGGAGATTCCCTGCTGTGTGGTCGCTAACAAAATTGATGGTGGGTCAAATAAAAGTTCAACACTATATCAGGATGAGCAGAAATGCGGTCAGATTTGTCCAAAGTTGATTATAACAGACATGACCTTTTTGTTTTTTTATGTTGTTTTCTTGTTTGCAGCTGATTTGAAAGTGACACAAAGAAGCTTTAACTTTGGGAAGAAGCAGGGACTTCCATTTCACTTCGTATCAGCGGCTGACGGAACAAATGTAGTGAAGGTTTGAACTTTGCTTGTTTCTCCTGCAACTTTAATATTCTGTCATCATTTAGTTGATTCTTTGTGTGATTACTAGTCTCACAGTTTACCTAATGCAGTGATGTAAAGCATTTTAGTACATTTACTCCGTAAATGTACTAAAATGCTTTACATCGCTGCATTTTAGGTACTTTTAGGTAAGAGCAATTTTAGGTATTTGTACTGCATCTCTATGTCCTGCTACTTCACTCTATTAAAAATTCTTTTGCTTTTTCCTCTACATCAATCTGCAGCTATAGCTCCTTTATATGCAGATTTGACTCAGTGATAATATAAAAAGTTTTTAAAAAATCAACATAGTTAACAATGAAACCAGTGGTTTCAACCTTTGAGTCTTTGACATCTTACAAACATCAGTGTGTAGTTGACTCACATTCCACATGTCTATGATTGTTAACAGCTACAACAAATAGAGATTTTACCTCTTAACTTACCTTAAATCTTCAAATGATCCTATATTTTACCAGAAACCAAAAACGGGAAAAATATTAGTGAATCACAACTTTTTTGTTCTTCTCTTGCATTAATCATGTCAGGACCCCTCACATTTATGTGCTGACCCTTTGGAGGGTCCTGACTCCTAGGTTGGGAACCAGTTGTCTTAAGCAGCTAAGTGTATATAAAGTAGTTAAAGTAGCTCCATCTACTCAATACTGCTATACTGTACTACATCTACTCACTATACTGCTATATTGTACTTTACTGCAATACTCTAACTCTGTTCTCATAACCCTCATAATACTGCAGTGGTTTAACTGCGTAGGCACATGTGTTAATATTTGTCTCCACAGATGTTTAAAGAGATGATCAGGAGAGCAGTGGAATACAAGAAAAATCCTGGTGACTTCATGGATGAAGTGATGCAAGAATTAGAGGTATATAGGAATACTGAAACAGTAAGCTCTGATGATTCCTGCACGACTGGAATATCGTGACACTCACAGATTTTGTGAATGGTCTTGCTTTTTCAATTTTTATTCAAATCCTGTATTATTTGAATAAATGATTTAATTTACTTAAATTACTTTTTCTAATAGGTGTTTTTCTTTCATCTGCTGCTGAAATGTGAAGAGAGTGTTTTTTGATGGTGTCGATATCGTTGTTGTGTTTCTCTTTCTCTAGAACTTTGAACTGGAGAAAAAAGAAGATCATTCAGCTGCAGACGAGGATGGATTGAAAGCAGAGAGCCCTGAGTTTGTCTGAAGCAGCTTTAGGTAATCCTTCTGACTGTTACATCATCTCATGGATCATGAGTCCTCCTCTGGGTCTACTGATGTTTTCAACCAGCAAGTTGTTTTTGTTTTTACGTAATTTTGTCTGTTTGTGACTCTATCACTGGAGAGCAGCAGAGTCTTGGGGTCACTACCAGCATCTGTCCACTGGGGAAGCAACTCTGCTGGAATAAATAGGAATTGTCAACCAGGTTCATTTACACTAGCTACTGTCTAAGCGTTGTTGTTCCTGTTTTATTTAATATCTATCTAATAATGTTTTAAGGCAGTGTATAAGAGCCACACTCAGAGATGAATAATGAAGTCGTAATATTACAAGGTTTCTTCTTCCACAAAAGGTGCTATTTCTTTCAAATTTGTATGGTTCTTTTTTTTGCATTAAAAATTGCCTGCAACTTATACTAATTTAGCACTGATCTGCCAAAAGATTAAGTATCTCAGTATTTGCAAAACCAATACTGAAGAAAAGCTTCAAAAAAATAATTCTCATTTTAACACCAGCTGCAGAGTGCAGACTGCTACTCTCTTTAATGAAGATAATAAGAGTTCATTCTCATAGTATTTTGTCTATTCTTGTAGTTAAAAATCATCTCTTGGTGTGGCCTCCCTCTGTCATAGAAGTGTGTAAGAACAGTCGCTTTGTATCATGCTCACACAGCAAGTATCAAACATGATTATGAACCTTTGCTGCTGTTCTGTGCTGCAATGCCAGTAGACGGCTGCATTATGGAGGCTTTTAAGGGCCAAAATTCATTACATAAATACACAAATAACTATCTAATTAAATGCTTAAATAACTATATAGTAAATAAATGGTAAATACAAGTATATTTCTTAAATGTTTAAAGTGAATATTAAAATAATTATATATTTTGCTTAATTGTCACCCTAGATACAAATTAAATGAGACATTGTTTTATTAATTTTTGTTCATATATTTACAGTACACTGTATAATAACGCATATAGCATGTTTTAATTTACCTAAAACTTTATATTTACACATTTTTGTAGCCTGGTTCTAACCACACCTTATTGCATAGTACATTGATATTCAGTCTGGGAACTATCCATTCATTTGTTGGTTTTGGAGGCTGTTGGGGGGCTACAAATGTCTGTCAAATGTGTCTGTATGTAGCCTATCAAGCATACCCGATGACCTACCTGATAGCTCAGCAGTAAAAGTTGCTAATTTTTCAAATGAAACTTGCAGTATAAGTTACTTGGAACATAAACTTCACCGTGAAGTGTATTTGCAGGGATTGAAGGATGGAATTACCCAGTCTAACGTTTTCACACAATCCAGCAACACTGTGATATCAGAAGATCAAGCATCCATCAGAGGCTTTAATTGGTCTCCCAATTAGTGTTGATAGGTCAAGGTGACACATTTAATTATTTTGCAGTAGCAAGTTACGCTATGGATCAAGAATTACATTCTAAATAGAACGACAGGTGTAAAGAAATTTAAAAAGCTAAAATACAAATACATACATATATAAATTGAAAACAAAAAAAAATTGAACCTTCTTGTATTTAAGTCTCTTAACATTATTTGTGGTGACACTTGAACTAAATTTTATAATTATTTATTCATTCATCTATTTAAGCATTTAATTGTGTAATATATTTATTAAGCACTATGTACGTAAAGTCAGTTTTTTCTATGAGTAACAGGCTGGAGGAGACGTTTAGCTCAGAATGTATGGAACAGAAGCCTCAATTTTTAAGAACTGTATTATATACTGTATATTTTCTATTTATATTTGACTGTTATGTGGAATTAATTATGAATAAATGTTTTAGCTGTGGGAACATTTACTGAACGTTCCTGCATAACATTACCTATTAAAAACTTTTTTTTTCTTGTACAAAACGAATATTACATTCCCAAAATTTTCTGGGAAGGATTACTGAATGTTTCCCCATTAATAATTAATGAAATTTGACTAATGGAGACTATAATACTTATGTACCTTTACTGTAGTTTTTTATCTACATTTCCACATATTACTTCTCCTGTTTTACTGATGTTATAACTAAGACTTCTGTTATGTTCTCAGAATGCTGCATTGAAACGGTGTTAAAAAATTATCTCAAAATTCCAACAGGGTACCTCAGGGTACCTGGTATACAATTTACCCCCTAAAAATGTTACTTAACATTGTCGTTAGAACATCATGAGGTTGTCGTCGGGTGTTAGATGAGCCTCACATGCTCTGATTCCAGTTGTATTTCAGACTTACTAATGCACACAATCTGTTTTGCAAATAAACTTCAAATCAAATTCAGAAAAGCACACGCTCATGCAAATCGCTGAATGTGCATTTACAAACTGCTTCTTTTTTGTAAATTTCTTTTTTGAAAATTATTGCTTCTCATTTGTGAACCTCTCTACATTTGAGAGAGAAATCGTTCTAATGAATATGATCTTAAGTACTTCTGCCTGCTGGTTAGCCGATGAGACCCTACTCCAGAAAAAATTAGTGCTGATTTGCATACAGTGTCTTGGGAAAATATTCGGCCCCCTTGAATGTTTTGATCCACATTTCAAGCTTTAATCATGAATATAAAATTGTTATTTTTGAAATATTTTTTTTGGCACTGTGTCCTATATATACAGTGGGGAAAATAAGTATTTGAACACCCTGCTATTTTGCTATTTCTCCCACTTAGAAATCATGGAGGGGTCTGAAATTTTCATCGTAGGTGCATGTCCACTGTGAGAGAGATAAACTAAAAAGAAAAATCCAGAAATCACAATGCATGATTTTTTAATGATTTATTTGTGTGATATAGCGGCAAATAAGTATTTGAACACCTGTGTGTCATCTAGAATTCTGACCCTGAAGGACCTGTTAGTCCGCCAATTAGAAGTCCACCTGCACTCTATGTATCATCCTTAATCAGATGCACCTGTTTGAAGTGGTTAGCTGCATAAAGACACCTGTCCACCCCATACAATCAGCAAGACTTTAACTTGTAACATGGCGAAGACCAAAGAGCTGTCCAACGACACAAGAGAGAAAATTGTACACCTCCACAAGGCTGGAAAGGGCTACGGAGCAATTGCCAAGCAGCTTGGTGAAAAAAGGTCCACTGTTGGAGCAATCATTAGAAAATGGAAGAAGCTAAACATGACGGTCAATCTCAATGGGAGTGGAGCCCCATGCAAGATATCACCTCATGGGGTCTCAATGATTCTAAGAAAGGTGAGGAATCAGCCCGGAACTACACGACAGGAGTTGGTCAATGACCTGAAAAGAACTGGGACCAACGTTTCCAAGGTTACTGTAGGTAATACACTAAGACGTCATGATTTGAAATCATGCATGGCACGAAAGGTTCCCCTGCTTAAATCAGCACATGTCGAGGCCCGTTTTAAGTTTGCATATGATCATTTGGATGATACAGAGGAGTCATGGGAGAAAGTTTTGTGGTCAGATGAGACCAAAATAGAACTTTTTGGTCATAATTCCACTAAGCGTGTTTTGAGGAAGAAGAATGAAGAGTACAATCCGAAGAACACCATCCCTACTGTGAAGCATGGGGGTGGTAGCATCATGCTTTGGGGGTGTTTTTCTGCACATGGGACAGGACGAGTGCACTGCATTAAAGAGAGGATGACTGGGGCCGTGTATTGTGAGATTTTGGGGAACAACCTCCTTCCCTCAGTCAGAGCATTGAAGATGGGTCGTGGCTGGGTCTTCCAACACGACAACGACCCAAAGCACAGCCAGGAAAACCAAGGACTGGCTCCGTAAGAAGCATATCAAGGTTCTAGCATGGCCCAGCCAGTCTCCAGACCTGAACCCAATCGAAAATCTTTGGAGGGAGCTCAAACTCCGTGTTTCCCAGTGACAGCCCAACAACCTGACTGATCTAGAGAAGATCTGTGTGGAGGAGTGGGCCAGGATCCCTCCTGCAGTATGTGCAAACCTGGTGAAAAACTACAGGAAACGTTTGACCTCTGTAATAGCAAACAAAGGCTACTGTACCAAAAAATAACATTCATTTTCTCAGGTGTTCAAATACTTATTTGCCGCTATATCACACAAAAAAGGTCATACTATAGTGTGTGGCTTAAAAGACAGACACAATCTAAAACTACCCAAGGTTAAACATGTGAACAATCGCAACTATAAAAGATTGAACAAGTTAATTAAGTTTAAAACCATTAAATATAAAGTTTGTTTTTATCTTTTATTTTTATAGCTCCTGGTTTCCATCATCAGGCCAGAACTGAAGAAGCCTTTTGAATGAAAGGTGAAACATCTCCAAGCTACAAGAAAAAGTCCAGTTGCTTATAAGTAACTCCTTTGACATTTAACACTTTAAATCTATTTAAAACTATAAAAGATAAAAGTTAAACAATATTGCATAATAAATAACACATTATAAAGGGTAAAACATGTTAAAATAATGTAAAACTATATAAGATTAGACATGTAAAAAACAATGAAAACATTTACAAGATTAAACATGTTTATACAAGGTAAAACTGTAAAAGATTAAGCAAATTCATTTGGCTTAAAACCATAGCAGATACAAGTTAAAAAATATAAAATATAAAATCAAATTATAAAGGGTAAAACATGGTAAAACAATGTATAATTATACAAGATTAAACATGTTAAGACAATATAAAACTGTAAAAGATTAAACTATTTAAAACTATTAACAGATACAATATCTAAGTAAAAAAAAAAATATCAAGGATAAGTAATCTTAAAACAATGTAAAACTGTACAAGAATAAACAAGTTAATTACGTTTCAATCCATAAAAGATAAAACTTAAAACAAGACCAAGTTATAAAGGGAGAACATGCTCAAACATTGTAAAACTATACAAGATTAAACATGTTAAAACAATGTAAATCTGTAAAACATTAGACAAGTTAATTCAGTTTAAAAGCAGAAAAGATAAAACAAGATCAAATTATGGGGCAAAATGTGTTAAAACAATGTATAATTATAGAAGATTAAACATGTCAAAATAATGTAAAACTGTGAAAGATGAAACTCTTTAAAACTATGAAATGTAAAAGATAAAAGTTAAAACAATATCAAATTATCAAGGATAAAACATCTTAAAACAATGGAAAACTATACACGATTAAACAGGTTAAATCAAGGTAAAACTGTACAAGATTAAACATGTTAATACTATTTAAAACTATAAAAGTTAAACAATATCAAATTATAAAGGGTAAAACATGTTAAAACTATGTAAAACTATACAAGATTACACATGTTAAAACAATGTAAAACTATATAAGATTAAACATGGTAAAATAATGTAAAACTGTAAAAGAGTTAATTCTGTAAAACCATAAAGGATAAAAGTTAAAATAAGATCAAAATATAAACGGTTAGTTGTGTTAAAACAATGTAACTATTTAAAACTATAAAAGATAAAAGTTGAAACAATATCAAATTAGCAAGCATAAACAATGTTAAATCAGTGTAAAACTATACAACATAAATAATTTAAACAGTTTGAAACATGTTTAATCTTGTATAGTTTTCCAAAACGATGGAAAAATGACTAAACAGGTCAATACTATTTCAAACTATGAGAAATTAAACACAATAAAACGAAAAAGATTAAACAAGTTTTTCTTTATGAAGGGAAGGAAACACAGCGGCATGCCTCTTCATTGTTTCCTGGCATCCTGCTTAAATGTCAATTTTAGAGTAGGGGCCAAAATGTCAAATGAGAAGGGTCAGGGGGTCAGGATCAGGATTATTATTAACAATTTGGATGAATAATGTTAAAACAATGGAAAACTATAAAAGATTAAACAATTTAAAACTATAAAATATAAAAGTTTAAACAATATGACATTATTAAGAATAAATAATGTAAAACAATGTAATACTGTGAATGATGAAACAAGCTAAAACAATTTAAAACCATAAAAGAAAAACTATCAAATTTCAAAAGATAAAACAATATAAAACAAAAGAGTGAGTGCTCATTTCTGCTGTCAGACCCACCTGGGCCGCTTGGCAGCAGCCTCCTCACCGTCGCCATAGCTGTCGTCGCCCTCCCAGCTCCTTCTCCGCCTCCTGAAACGACAACACTGGCACATGCGGTTAGGAGAGTGAGGAGCAGACTCAGGAGGAGAAGGAGGAGGAAGAGGAGGCTGAGAAGAAGGAGGAGAACGAGAAGGAGGGGAAGAACGAGAAGGAGAGGGAGAACGAGAAGGAGGAGGAGGAGAAGGAAAAGGAGAAGGAATCCGAAGAGGGGAAGAAAGACGAAGAGTAGCAAGAAAAGGGGGAGGAGTAGGACCACGAGGAGGAGGAGGAGAAGGAGGAGGAGGAGTTGGAGAAAGAGGAGGAATAAGAACCATAAGAGGAGGAGCAAACTCCGGAACAAAGTAAGAAAAAAGTTCAGGAGAAGAAGGAGGAGAAGGAGATGGAGGAGAAGAAGGAGGAGGAGAAGGAGAAGAAGGAGGAGGAGGAGAAGCAGGAGGAAGAGGGGAAGGAGATGGAGGAGGAGGAGGAGGAGAAGGAGGAGGAGAAGGAGAAGAAGGAGGAGGAGAAGCAGGAGGAAGAGGAGAAGGAGGAGGAGAAGCAGGAGGAAGAGGGGGAGGAGATGGAGGAGGAAGAGGAGGAGAAGGAGGAGGAGGAGGAATAGAAGGAACAAAGAGAGGAGGAAGAGGAGGAAAAAAGTGAGGAGGAAGAGGAGGAGCAAAGAAAGGAGGAAGAGGAGGAACAAAGAGAGCAGGAAGAGGAGGAGCGGGACCAAGAAAGGCAGGGCCCCAATACAAACCATCTGTGGAGAAAAAATATTTAAAACCGTCACATTTCACTTATTATTTAATGTATCATAAAACATTTGCTATTAAGAGAGCTTTTCTTTGTTGTGTCTTCTTCTTGTTAAGTTGTAGAAAAAAGCAACTGGATGTCTCAGCTGGTCTGAAGACGTTTCACGTCTTATCCAAGAGGCTTTTTCAGTTCTGAGCCCAATGCAAGAAAACACAGATTGGGTGTTCCTATGTTTGGCTTCAGGTGACCACACCCCCCAAAATGAACCTTCAAGATTAATAACAGTGCTTGATTTCTTGTTTGTTAATTAAAAACTGTGCCCAATTTATAAATTTATTAATACATTTTCCCCAACTTGACTACTGTATGAGCAGTCAGAAAATAAATGTGTTACATGTTCAGGTTCAATCTCATAAAAGGTACATTTGTTATAATTTGCTATCAATGTCATGAAATCTAAAAATATAAGTGTTGGATGAATATATGTAATGTAATATCTTTAAATGAGTTTCTCTTGTTTTATTTGAAATACAACATTCTAAAAGGAACAAGCCATTATTTAGCCAAAAAAGAATCTTTCTTGTGATTATTTTCTTAGTTCCATAGAAACTTTATCTATTTATGATCTGTTTATTGAAGCTGTTTTTACGAATGACGTCAACAGCAGGGAAGCGCAACCCTGCACGTTCTGACGCCCTGACGTCATCAGCGGCGCCTCAGTCCTTCTCGTCTCCGTGGTGACAAAAAATAACTTCTTTTAGGCATAATTTAAAAATGGCGTTGTCACATGGTTTACATGTAATCTTTTGTTTTTAAACAAAAAGGTCGACCAAAGCTTTGGCTAATTTCAGGAGAAAATAACACTGTTTTCACGCCACTGCTTCGAAATAAAACACCTTTACCGGCGAAATCTCACATTTATCCATATACTCAATCAATCAATTAGTCAATCTGTATTAGTCACAGTAAAATATAACCACAGTCCTTCATTTCGTGCCACAAATATGTATTCATTTAAATTAGTCTCAGTAACAATATTATATCGTGCATAATCAGAAAAAGTATTAATATTACACCCTAAAACACGTCGTGTGTCTCTATTAAATTAAACAGTGGACTAACTTCATTGTCGGAATTGAGCAGTTTACATAAACTATCTTCTTATTACTGAGACATACTGATTGAACATAATAAAATAAATGTCTTAACGAAGAGCCACACCGTGGGTGGGCCAGGGGGTCCGGGGGGCGTCCATCTGGGTCACTCAGCGCTGAAGGCTGTCGTCTGGAAAAATATAACACAAATATCGTTATACTTTTAATATTGAAACAAACTCTTAAATAGACTGTTAGTCGATGAATGTAAAACAATAATTTACTAACAGATGTTTTTCAGGTGATCAGGAGTCCAGGTGATCGATAATCCAGGTGAGAGTCAGGTAATCCAGGCGAGGGTCAGGTGATCCGGATGAGGATAATTCAGGTGAGGGTCGCTTATCAAGATAGCTCAGTAAATGCTTAGTGTCAGACAGGTCTTTTACAAGTCGTGTCAAACTCCAGAAGCAAAAAGGGAAAGTCGCAGCGCTACAGATCACATCGGGTCGGTGACGTCACCGTTCTGTTGCCATGATACACGATTGAAATTAAACTATTTATTAGTAAAAAATTAATCCGTACCCCGTTTATGTTATTAATGAATCTCTGGACTACAATTGTGAGTTATAAAAGTGTCCAAAAAAAAAAAAAATATATATATATTTATATATATATATATATATATATATATATATATATATATATATATATATATATATATATATATATATATATGTATATATACATATATCTTCCCTTCACAGTTTGAAGCAGTGAATAATAAAGAATACGAATAAAGCAGTACAGTAACTTGCTGCTTTATGACTCTGCTGCCATCTGCAGGATTACTGCCTTTCTACTCCCATTCTCAAAGACCTGCAGGATCATGACAGGATTATTTTCTACAAAACTCTCTTCAAGCTTGTATGTGGCATGTATGAGGGCTTGCATGATGATGTTGATTTTACTGTAGACTGAATGAAATCAGATAATGGTGAAGAAAAAAATAAACATGCCTTCACAGTGGTGAAGCTCAGATTGATTGATTGCATTCCATTCAGTCTGCTTTATTACAAAAATTCCACTTTAGAAAGCTGGAATCTGTATGTAACAGCTGATGTGTGGAGAACATTTTTACCATCAGATCCTGACTGATCTGGTGGTTCTGAAGTTACCGCTGCTTGGGCACAGCCTCTTCATCATGATGCACTCATCACTCTAGCAACAGAACATCAGTTAAATGTTCACTTATTTCCAGTAGTAATTTACCAGGTAGTATACTATTATGATCATATACCGAGTAATTCTGTAACCAGGGTTACCAAAATGTGTGTGTGTGTGTGTGTGTGTGTGTGTGTGTGTGTGTGTGTGTGTGTGTGTGTGCGTGCGTGCACCTCTGTTATTTATAAAGACATGATTTGAAACATTTTCCTCTGCCCAGTTTTCATCATTAAGGAACAATCTGTGCCCTGAAATGAGCAAAGTGAGCTCTGCTCACTCAATCAGACTTGCTTGGCTAACACGTGACATCATCTCAATGTAGATTGATATTCGGTCTGGGAACCATCTGTTCATTCGCTTATATTGGAAGCGTGGTTTATGAAAGCCTGGAGCCGTTTATTGGGCGCTACATATGTCTGTCAAATGTGTTTCTATGTAGCTTATAGCCAGAGGCACAGCTTGCCTCAGACAAGACAGGCAGGTTTATAATGGTGCAAAAACACATTATACAGTTATACTATACATTCAACAGTTTTTTTAGGGCAAAATAAGTGGAAATAATATATTGTTACACTAAATGCTGGACCCCAGACACACACGCATACACTCATGAACAGTCAATAAGAGTTTATTGGTGCAGCCGTCAGGACAACAGGTGGCGAGGCAGGGAGGCGATGACTAGAACGGTTACTAGAACTAACAAGACGTTGAAGAACAGAGCTAAACTAGAGACTGCAGCAAGAGTAGGCCTAGTAAAACTTATGGCAATCCACTTTAACATTTAGAGGTCAACCTAGATATTCAATTCAATTCAATTTATTTGTATAGCCCAGAATCACAGATTCGCCCCAATGGGCTTTACAGTTTTTACAAAAGCAACACAACATCCCCTGTCCTTAGACCCTCACATTGTACGAGGTAAAACTCCCTAAAAAACCCTCTAACGGGGAAAAAAAATGGAAGAACCCTCAGGAAGAGTAACAGAGGAGGGATCCCTCTTCCAGGACAGACAGGCGTGCAGTAGATGATGTGTGCAGGTGGAAACAATACAGGGTAATTTGGACTTTACAAACAGAAAAACAGAAATGTAATGAATTTGGGTGTAAGTGGAGGATGTGCAGGACCTCAGCTTCCAGGTTTCACCAGGACAGCATCAGACCCTTCAACATCCGTAGATCTCTCAGTGGTTGCACTGCAGCATGCTCTGTGAATGAGGAAACACAGGGCAGGACTCTGGGAACACAGCAGATTTAAAAGTACAATAGTGGATCATCAGTATCACAGATGAAAGAAGAAAAAGAAGAAAAAGAAGCTCAGAGCATCTCATCAGGACCCGCCAGACTAACCTATCGCAGTGTAACCATGACTAGGCCAGCCAGGGCCAGCCCTCACTATACGCTTCTTCGAACAGCGTAAGGAAAGTTTTTAACTTATTCTTAAATATAGGAGGGGTGTCTGCCCCCCGGACTGAAACTGGAAGTTGAAGGCTCTGCCTCCCGTTTTAATTCTAGAAATTCTGAGAACCTCCAAGAAGCCTGCATATTGGAAGCGTAATGTTCTTGATAGGTGATATGGGACTAAGAGATCTCTTAGGTAGGATGACCGTTGAGAGCTTTATAGGTGAGCAGGATTTTGAATTCTATTTCACATGTGTAGCAGATATCTGTAATTCAGTTTTTCCTTGTCAGAAAAACATTTGACATACCCACAACTATATTCTTCCTATCCACGATTGTCATTTCAGATATCCACAACTATAATCTTTCTATGACAACTGGCTTCACTTCAGTATCAGTAATCACTATCTGTAACTGAAATATGAATAGTAGTAATTCCAGTTTGAGGTATCTACAATTTCATTCTGACTAATTCCAATTCAAGATACTGTATCTTTTCACCACAGTTAAAGGTACACTATTTTGCCAAAACTATTTGGCCACTGATCCAAATGATCGGAATCAGGAGTCTGATTACTTGGCCCGACCACAAACATTTGTGAGAGAATGGGCCAGTCTCAGGAGCTTAGTGATTTCCAGTGTGGAACTGTCATAGGATGCCACCTGTGCAAAAAATTCAGTTGTAATATTTTCTCGCTCCTCAACAAAACTAAACTGTCAGCTTTATTATAAGAAAATGGAAGAGTTTGGGAACAGCAGCAACTCAGACAGAGAGGGGTCAGCGGCAGCTGAAGCTCATAGTGAAAAGAGGTTGTCAACTTTTTGCACAGTCAGTCATTACAGAGCTCCA
Source organism: Eupleurogrammus muticus (assembly GCA_036785175.1). Classification (NCBI taxonomy): domain Eukaryota; kingdom Metazoa; phylum Chordata; class Actinopteri; order Scombriformes; family Trichiuridae; genus Eupleurogrammus; species Eupleurogrammus muticus. Next base: position 26,158,060 of record JAYKQN010000010.1, on the reverse strand, counting down.
AACTTCATATGACCTTCAAAATAGTCCACATATGGTATGCAGAGAGCTTCAGGGAATGGGTTTCTGCTGCATCTAAACCATACATCTGCTAGTCAAATGCAAAGCGTCAGATGCAGTGGTCACCGCACAAGAATGTCACCACTGGGCTTTAGAGCAGTGAAGACGTTTTCTTTGGAATGATGCATCACGCTTTTCCATCTGGCAATCTGAAGGACGAGTCTGGGTTTTAGTGTTGTGAGGAGAAAGGTACATTTCAGGCTGTATTGTGCTGAGTTTGAAATTTGGTGGAGAAGGACTTATGGTGGTGTTGTTTTTCTTGGCCCCTTAGTTCTCGTGAAAGGAACTTTGAATGTTCCAGGATACAAGAACATTTTAGACAATTCAATGCCCCCAACCTTGTGGGAACAGTTTGGAGCAGGGCCCTTCCCCTTTAACATGATTGTGCACCAGTTCAATAAGCAAGGTCCATAAAGACATGGATGACAGAGTCTGGTGTGATCGAAGTTGACTGGCCTGCACAGTTCTGCCTGAACCCAAGAGAAGACCTTTGGGATGAATAACAGCACAGACTGAGAGCCAGGCCTTTCTCCTCCAACATCAGTGCGTGACCTCATGAATGTGCTTCTGGGAGAATGATCAAAAATCCTATAAAGACACTTCTCAATCATGTGGACAGCCTTCTCAGAAGAGTTGAAGCTGTAATAGCTGCAAAAGGTTGACCGTCATCATAGTGAACCATATAGGTTAGGAATGGGATGGCATTTAAGATCACAAGTAAGTCAAATACTTTTGGCAATCTAGTTTATCTGCATGTCTTTTTTTTAGATATCTTAAATTAAGTTTCGACTGGGCATAATGAAACTCCCCAAACTGGAGATATGACTGCTCAAAATGTAAATGTAGATATCTATTATTAAGTTGTAGATATCTTGAACGGAATTTGATTAGAGACATCTAAAATGGGAGATGTCTGTAACTTTTATATTGCCTGGTCAGATTGTAATTACAGATATCTTGAATAACAGTTTTTACTGAGTGACATGATGTTGCTAAACCTTATTAGTGGCTGGGGCAGCAAAGCTAAAAACATTATGCATTACATTTGCGATACAGATACATGTCTGTCTTAACATTTACGATCTGTGACAATTTGAATGACATTTCAGTGATCACTGCAGATATCTATAATTCTGTTTGCACCTAGTGAAAACAGAATTACAGACATATCTGTATGTCATTTTCCACTAGTCACAATGAAGTTACGGGTAATGAAAGATGAAACTATTGAAAATGTAACTACGACTCGGCAGAAAGACATTAATATCAGCAACAATAATTCAAGGTCAAATGCAGTCTCTAAAAGTTAAAATGGCTAGCCAATGATACCATGTAGCTGGCTGCTCAAACACACACATGCACACACACACACACACACACACACACACACACACACACACACACACACACACACACACACACACACACACACAGGACCATATAAACATGATTTCCATCACTATAACTGAGTATCAACAATAAATAAAATAATTTACATGCATAATGGGAGAGTTCTCAAATAAGATTCAAGCACTTTAGAATTTAAACACATAATTTGATGTCCTCCGAGTTGCATATCATTGTGTCCTTGGGCAAGATAATCAACCCAGATTTGCCTCCGATGGCTTGTGCCATTGGTGTGTGAACGAATAGTTTCCTGATGTGCGGGCGGCTTTGTATATCACCATCACCATCAGTGTGTGTGAATGGATGAATGGACACTTGTAGTGTAAAGCTCTTTGAGTGGTTGAAAAGACTAAGAAAACTTTAAATAAATGCAGGCCAATAACAGGCCTAACCCTAACCCTAACCTCCTTGCTTTAAAAAAATACATTACAATTCCTTCCTGCCTTTCTCCCCTGTACCTGTTTTCTTCCCTAATCTCCTTCCTTTTTTGATCTGTACGTTATTATCCCCCTACTTTCATTATTTACTCTTACCCGCTCCTTCCTTCTTTACTTTTATCCATTCTTACCTAAATAAAGTGTCTACTTGCAAAGCAATAAGCAGAGTGCTGGTTTTGTGACGATTCACTACTAATCGGTCTATCTGCCCAACGCTGGGACATATCTGGGAAGAAAACAAAAAAAAAATCATCTATGAATATAACACGCTGTTAAAATTGATAAATCATCAATCAATCATAAAATATAATGCAATGATATCTAATCCTAAGCAATATTGTGAACTAAAGCTGTGTCTACTATACACCAAACTACTTCATGATTAATATTCACTACAACTACAACATTTCTTGCTATGTTTTGGCACACATATGGCACTATATATTTAACTCTATATGATTTGTCTTTACTTCTTCAATGATGGGCCTATATTCTTATCTTCTGGTTCTTCACTATGAAAAGATCCTACTGGGTAGATACAAAAATCTTCAAGACAAATTTGAGCATTCTTAATATATCTCATTACCTCATCATCACTTCAAGCTGTACTCAACATCAGTTAACCATCAGGTAAGCCTGAACTACGAATAAGATATAATATAATTAATTAATTAAAAAGGCCAAGAAAATGTCAGCTAACTCCTAACATTTACTGCATATATCTACCATTCTGAAGGCAGCACACTGCTCTGTCTCAGAAAGTGTGGTCGTGAAGGACTGGGTGGTGCAAACCATTTTTGGGGGAGTCAAAAATTGATAATAATAGCAAGAAGAAAACTCCTAATTGGTCAAAAGCTACACTGAAGAAGCTGTAGAAAAATCAGGCAAAAAACTGGTTGTGTACTACATGTGACAACAAGTCAACAATGACAAGTCTTCTTTGTATGTCTGGGCTATGGAGCAGGATGGATATAACATCCAAGTCCGGCTTCATTTTGCAAAAAGACATTTGAAATCATCAATAGTCTAATGAAGGTTGAATTATTTGGTATTAAGATTTCCAAAAATCTTATTTTGCACAAAAACAGAACTGCTCCTCAACAAAAGAACGCCATAAGTGAAGCATGGTGGTAACAGGCTTTGGAGCTGTTTTTATTCAGTTGGAACTGGGGCCTTATTCAGAGTGGAAGACATTATAAATAGTTCCAACAGTTTCAGCCAATCTTGTCACAAAAGCTCCAGGTTTCATTTAGAAAGGAGAAGATGAAGAGGAACTTTTTTTCTTTTTCTTTTTCTCTTTTAGCATGACACTGACCCATAGCACACATTCAAATGAACAAAGAAAGGCTTCACCAGAATAAGATAGGGGTTTCAGAATGGCCCACCCAGAGACCAGACCTGTATCTGATCTAACATCTGTGAGGTGATCTAAAGAGTGCTGTGCAGAGCAGATAGCTTCACAAGTTATCAGATTTGGAGTGGTTTTGACAATTCTTTTTTTAATTAAGTAGTGCAGCTTATAGATCACATTACAAATGGGAAACGGTTATTTTAGCAATTGTTTATTAATATTTTGTACTTATCACATTTTACTTATCATTATTCTATGCAGGTAACTCAGTGATGCAGTGTGCAGCAATGTTGCCTCACAGCAAGAAGTTTGCAAGTTCAAGGACTTGTGTGCGCAACTGGCTATATCCCTGCCTCATGCCTGAAGTATGCTGGATTTGGCTTCAACACACCCTAGTAAGGAATACATGTTTATAGGAAATGGCTAGATTGATTATTGTGCTCTTACTGTATGTCCTGAGGTAGGCTATATAGCTTTAAGGATCTTGCCTAAGGACCCTCATTGAAGGTGATTTACATTCTTTTCACTAGAACTAAGGGACCAAGGCCAGCTCCTGAAAAACACACCACACCATAATCCCCCCTCCACTAAACCTTACACTTGGCACAGTAGAGGCAAATAACGTTCCCCTGGCAGCCACCAAACCCAGACCCATCTATCAGATTGCCAGATGGAGAAACATGATTCATCACTCCAGAGAACTCCAGCATTCACAGCTCTGGAGTCCAATTGTGGCATGCTTTACACCTCTGCAGCCAATGCTTTGCACTGCACTTCGTGATGTATGGCTTAGATGCAGCTGCTTGGCTAAAGAAACCCTTTCCATGAAGCTCCCATAGCACTATTTGGCTAAATTGAAGGCTACATGAAGTTTGTAGGTCCGTAGCAATTGACTCTGAAGAAAGTTGGCAACCTCTTCACAATATTTGGCTCAGCTGCCGCTGACTCCACACCATTAGTTTGTGTAACCCTACCACCTCTTGTGTAACCTACCACCTCTTGTCATTGTAACAACACTTCCACTGACAGTTGACCATGAAATATTTGGGAAGTGAAGGGAACACCTACCTGACTCTGATTGTTTGGATAGGTGCGCAAATACTTTAATAATATATACAGTATATAGAGTAGTTAGCTTTAGAGTTTTACCGTGGCAGAGGACCTATGCATTCACCTTTTACATGTTCAAATGGCTGATAAATAACAGGAAAGGGATATAATGGCACCGTCTTAAGGACTTGGTTCTGTTTGTCCATTCATCGGCACATATAGCAGGTCTTAATATAAGCAGACATTGTTTATCAGGTGAGGCCGAAAGAAGTGCCTCAACATAAGGTCATACATTTTTAGAAGACCCTAATGTCAACTGCCAACAAGATCAACTTTAAGATGGTCTCACAAGCTGAAATAAAGGATCTCCAACACACACCAGTATGCCAAGATCATTTCCTCACCAACAGTGAATCATAGAGAAATTATCCATTGGCACAATGCCTCATTTCAATTTTGCGTTAGACCAAGTCATACAACCCAGCCAATATAGGTTCAGCCTGCTGCTTAGCCACTAACTCACTGTGAGACAGATGCAGGAAAGTCAGTCAGAGGTAAAGAAACTTTTCAAATGGGTCACTCTTACCAAAGTTTTGGACTGACTTTAATAAACTACAGGGTTCATTTCTGGAGTGTGGATCATCCCCTGCTGAGCTATCCATGGATTACAAGCTGTGCACCACACTTCCACACTTTTTAAGAAACAATGACAAAAACAACAAGCTGACTGACTCAAGCACAGACACAAAATGACCTATAACAACAGCAGGATGTCTGAAACCACTTCAGAAACAGACTCTGGGCTCTGACTTCTGGGACAGGAAAGCAACACTTCCCAGTGAGGTAGGACCCAGATGATTTGTTGTTAAGACAGATAACAAGTTGACAAGGTGAGGAGAAACAAAAAAAGTCTGTTAAAAACTCAGGGCATTAAATATGGACAATAGGAGACTGGATTTGACCAGCAAGAGGATGTTACACTAGACGTGCACAACAGTGAGCCTCCTTCACCTTTTTCAATGACTGAGAAGACACTGAGAAGGACCAAGAAAACCTCCTGAGAGGGGCATATAACAAGGGTTACCTGTTAACTGTAACTTAGGTGATGAAACTGAAAGTTGTTGACATTTGGCACTGTTTAAATGATATAACAAGAGCAATAATGTGTTTGATGCTCAGTGAGAATTAAACTATTAGATTTTAGAGTTTATCTAATTGTAATGCACACTTTAAACAGACTTTAAAACCTTCACACACAAAGACACGTTTGCATTGCATTGAGAGCAAAGAACAGCCACCACAATAGCCAACATTGTAGCTCTCTCACACCTACACATGCACACAAACACACACACACACACACACACACACACACACACACACACACACACACACCTAGCCAAGACTTTCATTGTGGAAAATGTGCAATTCTCAGACAAAAAATTAGGGCAGACAGAACAATGGTTGGAGAAAAGAAGCATGTCTGAGTGTCGATCAAGTGGTGGCCTGTTGGAGGTTGTATTTAAATGAAACAGCAGTGAATAATGAGCACCAACACAATGGTCACACAAAAAATGTGACTCCTGTATCGCAGGATCCCCCCTTCACAGTGGCAAGAAGTGAGGAAATTGCTGACCTGCCTGCCACTCACACCTGATCCTTGTCAGCAGTCAAGCACCTGTTTGTTCTAGCTTGTTACAATACAGTATTTCAACCCTGTGCTGTGCTTTACTCTCTGTCAGGTTATCTTTTGGTTAACATGATTTGTTTGCACACACTAGACTCTAGCTGTTTAATCATAAAGGCATTTTGTGACTTTAGATGTTCTGCCAGTCCTTGGAGTTTCTTTGTGCCAATTCTGCCCACCAGCCACCCAAGTCCGTCATCAGCTGACCTTTGGAGTCTCTTCTCCACCATTCTGCACCTCAACTCACCTTGCCATCTTGTGCTCACTCAGAGAATGCATTTGTCTGAATGTCTTGTTCAGGACTGTTGAAATGAGTACAATCTGAACAGTGAAATAATTGAACATGTTATACAATGTGTATTAAATTTTCAAAAATATTGCACTGCAATGAAGAAAAACAACTGTTGTGCCTTCTTCACATGTGGCACCTATAGAATGTAGAGTCTTGCACTAATTGTTCAGATGACATTGGCTATATAAAAAATCAGGAATTATTTGAAATAAATACTTATACATTAAAAATAGAGCCTAATTATTATTAAAGTTCTAGATTCAGGGCACCGCCTATCAGATGTGAGGAAAAGATAGTTGATTCTCTGATTCACCCTCATGAAATATACTAAACTATCAATTTGGAGACCTGAATACCAATTAACATTAATATAAACCAGGATAACCTCATCAATAGCTAGTAATGGTTGAAAGAAGAGGTTAGCATAATTAATTATTGTACAACATTAAAGAGGCAGCAGCGACTTGAACCTGTGCCCTTTTTGCTGTGAAGCAACAGTGATTCCCACTGCTTTTAAACATTTTCTCTTTTTTGAGGTCATAAACAAACAAAGTTTTCATTTTAGACATTAGCTTTTTTAAGGGTTTTTCAATCAAATTACAATCTCTTCTTGCGAATTGAGGTTTTTCATTGTTGTCATATAGATGGTTTTTCATGAGCATCCACTGAGATGGAAATTAATTTTTCAGGGAAAAGGGAAATAAAATAATATAATCCATGAATAAGGTATGGTAATGATGGCTTCTGGATATTTATTGCACACGTACACCTTTCACTATTCAGACTAAAACAAGGTATTAGCCTTTATTGGTAATAACATTTGCTTTCTTTTTATAGCTCAACGGGAGTGTAGATCCCCAGGATGGGCATTCCAGCCAGAAAGAGAATGATCACACCATTATCACTACTATTAGTACGGTTCTGGCTATGATCATAGCTTCTGTTGTTTATAGGCCCTACATGGCTGGTGGTGGCTGTAGTTCTTGCTCTTCATCCCTCCACTGGTTGTCACAATGCCTGTGTATTTTCCAAGAAAAGCCCTGTCTATAACCCCAGAATCTACTTCCTTTCCAACAAGAAGGTAAGCAGATTAAGTTGCATGCCCTAAATTGGAAATACAATGTTTGAACAGTGTAAACAAATCAATTAAGCACAAATAAAACACATATGAATGGCTTGTCATCTTTCCTGACAGTGTGTCACTGCTCTGGAAGTGGTATCTGGTAGCCTCTACATTCCCCATGGGCCTGTTTGAACGGGAGGAGCCAACTAAATAGGAACCTCACCGCACACGGGAAGGTGTTGCCTCGTGGTGTTGTGACTTTCTCAGGTCAAAACAAGGGGCTGGTGTGATCATGACATGCATCTACATCTATAGGTAGTGTCTTTTAGATATTCTTTAAATTGTTACCTACTAAACTACCAGCTGATAAATAGCAGGTGGACAATATAGGAAATGTAATGCAATAATAAAACAAAAGAGTAGTAAAATTACCCAAAGGAGTAGTTATTTTGTAGATGTAATTAATGTCTTTTCAGAGAGTCAAGTTTCAGTAAAGCTGAAACCTCTCTAGATGCTAATCAAAGGTTTAGGAGAAAATGATAAAGGGCATTGAAATAAAGCAAAATGTGATTATTTTCTGAAAAAGGAGGAGGGAGCTTTCTGCAGCCTCAAACAGCCCCTCAGGAGTGTTGAAGGCTGTTGTGGGTTTGTCATGTTCTTCTACTTCCACCTGCCACTTTCCAGAGGTGAGGTCAAGTGTGAAGAATTACTTTATTTGCTGCAGAGCCTAAAAAGCCTCTCATATTTTGGGCAAGGTATATGTATTTCTTATTCTGTAGGAGTTTAGTGTCCTATAGTTGATGTCTAACCTTAGTCACCCATTGTGTGACCATTATCTAGAGGATGCTTAGAGAACACACCCAGATTTCTCTCCACAAGCTTTTTAAAGAAAGTGGGTTTGTGCTCATTATCCACTGCTGCTTCATTTAAATACAAGCCCCAACTGGCCACCACTCAAACATACCTCTGCAACCATTGTTTTTTCTGTCCTACTTTTCATCTGAAAATTGCACATTTTCCACAATGAAAGCCCTGGCTTGGCGTGTGATCTGACTCTAATTTCATACTGGGTCAAGTACACAACGATATGCAACTCAGAAGAGCTGGGACTCGAACCATCGATCTTCCAAGTAGTGGATGACTGCGACAACTGCTCTACCTCTGAGCCACAGCTGCCCCTGTAGCTTCCAAGAGACGGAGTGACAGTCCATACAGGCTTCTCTGCATCTCCTTCAGAGTGGTAACACACTCAGAACCTCATGGAGACTTTGTCTTGGATCATATAATTTATTTCACTTCTCTATAATAAACAACAGGAGATGAGTGTCAGAAGGTGATCACCCCCCCCTTCTCACCGGTTCATTAGGGTGGAGCCACAGCCTTCCCTTTCCTTTTCATTGTGTCTGTATGATTTGTTTTAATTCTTCACACGGTTTTAATTCTGTGAAATGTAATTGTACCTTTAATACTGCTCTTAAATCCATTTTTCAATATTAATGATTGAGAGTAAATGAGGGGATTGGTTGGTATCCCTCATTTCTTTCAGGGAATTGTACAAGGTGCAACTTTGGACATTATTGGGATAGCCTAGTCGGATGTATAAAAGGGCTACCATTGGACATTTGGGGGGCGGTCTTATTTGGTCCAACCCCTTGAGAGGTGGGTCACAGTGTTGGTGTCTGAGCATGTACTATGTTTTTAAATTATACCACCGTTAATAAATCGCCTTTTTTGGCAAAATTGAACACTGCTGCCTCCTAACTTCACTTCGCCTGGTTGTCCTGATCCCTTTTGTTGGGAGGCCATGCCAGTCGCACACATTTGGTGGCGGAGCGTCGGTATCCTGTCGGTATGCGGCGGCCGGTGCCGTGGTGCTGCGGGGGAGTACCGGGGAATGCGAGAGAGTACCGGGGAATGCAAGAGAGTACCAGGGAATGCAAGGAGTGCCAGAGAATGCTGAAGAATGCTGGGAAGTGCCGGGGAGTGCCAGAGAATACCAGGGGAATGTCGGGGGAATGTCGGAAGGGAGGCTGCAGGTTGATTGCCCTGATCCCTTTTGTCGCCTTACAGTGATATAGTCACAGGTTCAAGTTCTTCATCTGGAACCTTTCTGTGTAGAATTTGCATGTTCTCCTGTGTCTGGGTGGGTTCTATTCAGCTTCACAGTCCAAAAAAATATATATTAAGTGACTCACTGATTTTAACTTTCCCATTCTATCAGACCATTTTTTATTTACTTTTGAATTCCTCCCATTGAAGGGAGTTGAATGATTGTTCAGAATTGATTCCATTGGTATTTAATTGGTATAACTCATCACAGCTGCAGACTTCTATGCTGCTGCTTGTCTATCCGAAAGAGATCAGCTTGTTGAGAGCACTGCAGGTTCACTGTAAACATCTCTCTAAGAGATTATTTAAACATAGATTTGTATCCTGGTATAACTCTCAATAATTGAAGTTATCCTTGCAAAGCCTTAATCACATATGGCTTTCCAGGCTGGAACCCCATGTGCTTAAAACACAAACACCACTCTCTGAAGCACCTAAGTTTGTTGTTTGTGGTCTCTGACACTGCTGTGTTGTTGTTATTGTTGTTATTCAGTGGTATATTAAGTGGTTTATTAAGTGAAGTAGAATGACACAATAAACGTAATGCAATACAATGCAAGTCAGGCATCATGCAGCAGCACTATATCTACTGTTACCATCACAACACCCACCCCTGAACATCAGCTTGAAGCAGGTGAGTTATGGAATTGATTTACAATGCCACTCTTAGTCCTAATTCATGCTTTAGATATGTTTATGCCTGATGCCCTATAATTTGTAAATTACTTTGTAGCCTAACTAAAACTGCAGGTGGAGGACCGCATGCCCTGATGACTGGCCATCTCTGTCTGATAAGATGCAACTTTTTGGAGTTAGTCCACAAAGGTTTATATCAGCTTACATCAGACTTTGAGTTTCCAAAAAGAGAAGATGGGAGAAGTTGCCATTGCCTCTACTTCTATAGACAATGCCTTGGATGTGTAAATTGTATGATTGCGTGTGCTCTGGGTGTTAGTGTCCCTCTTGCCACCATCTGGGCTCATTTTCTTCAATCAACCTTTCTGAACTAATTTCATTGATTTCTTAATCTAAAACATCAGCCTGTCTTTAAAACCCTATGCCATTGGGATTGCTTCAAGAAGTCCTACCCTTGATTAGCACTTCTTTGCTGGAAATGTCCTTATTATCTGGCTGTGTACCACAGTCCTTTAGAGTGGATGTAATTAAACTCACCTCAAAAAACCTGCCCTTGACTTCAGTTTCCAAAAAGATGTGTGACGTCCTACACAACACTGGTTTATATGAGGTTTTTCAGTCAGGATTTAGAATGCATCACAAAACATAGATGGCACTGGTGAAGGTTTTAAATGACATTCTCATTGCATCGGATAAAGGATTTATCTCCATTTTTGTTCTGTTAGACCTTAGTGCTGCATTTGACACGATCGATCATCATAATACAAAGATAAGAGCAACTTCTACTCAGTATTAAAGAAGCATTAAGATGGTTTAATTCACAACTCTCAGATTGTTTCCAAATTGTTAATGTTAACAATATTATATTTTTTATATTTTATATTTTTCTTTCTTCTATCTGTACTGTTAGGTTTTATGCTTGGACCAAAACAAATGGTATCTTCTTGGCTTCTAGCAGCATTGTCAGAAATCTGGGAGTCATCTTTGATCAAGATGTGTCATTCTCTGCCCACATTAAACATATTACTTTGGACTGCCTCGCATCATAGCTAAAGTCAGGTCCTTCCTGTCTTAAATTATGTATTGTCAGGTTACCACAAAAAGTCTCTAAGGACTCTCCAGCGTTCCCAGGATGCTGCTGTGCGTATATTAACAGGTAGTAGAAGAAGGGATCATATCACATCTGATTTTCTGCACTGTCTTCCCTTAAAAAACAAGAATAGAATTCAAAATCCTTCTCCTCACTTACAAAACGATCTGGCTCCATCCTACCGTAAGGATCTCATAGTTCCATATCACCCATTGAGAACATTATGCTTCCAAAATGCAGGTCTATTAAAGGTAGCAGAATTTCTAAAATTAAAATGGGAGGCAGAGCCTTCAACTATCAGGCTCCTCTCCTGTATCTGAATGATTGTATCTCCTGAATCATCTACCTGTTTCAGTGTGGAGAGCAGACATTCTCCTTACATTTAGGAATGGAAAACATCTTTTTTGATGAAGCTTATAATTAGGGCTGGCCTTCGCTGGCCTAAAACATTGTTATGCTACAATAGGTTTAAACTGCCAGGACTTCATGACAAATTCTAAGCTTCTCCTTCTTTCTTCTATCTGAAATGCTAATGACCTACTGACATACTTTTTACATCTGTTGTGTTCCCGAAATCCTGTCCTGTGTTTTCTTATTCACAGACCAGTGCTGCCACTGTAAGGAGCTTTCAGTTGTTGAAAGCTGCAATGGATTCTGTCCCTCACATACACTATGAATCAATATATTTCTGTTATTCTGATTAATGCAAAACTTTACTACCCTGTTCTAAAGATATTATATTCCATCCTGTGTACACATCATCTATTGCATGCCTATTAATTCTGGACGAGGGATCCTCCTCAGTTTCTCTTCCTGAGGTTGTGTCCTTTTTCCCCATTGAACCTTTTTTTGGGGAGTTTTTACTTGTACAGTGTGACAGGTCTAAGGACGGGGAATGTTGTCTGGCTGTTGTACAACTCGAAAAATCATTGATACAAATCAGTTTTTTATTATTTTAGGCTATACAAATGAAACAGAATTGACTTGACAAGGATAAGCATTTCTTTTGGGCAATAGATAGACTTTAAATCCATCTCTTTTTACAAGGAATGTGTGTTTTACAGCCTGTGTATACAGCAGCCCAGACGGTCATCTATTTCACTCCTTTCCTCGTTCTCAACCTCTAGTAGAACTGTGTATCAATCTGGATGACATTCTTTGACCTGTTGAAGGAACTGCTAGACATAGGTTATTTGTATGTAGTATCTAGTGGCACGAAGGCAAAGGACAGAAGAACTATACTCTGAATCTGGGACAATTAAAGTTGGCACAGACTCCTTCTTTATCACTTTCAGGTTAACCAATTTACAGGGCACCAAGGTTGGGCACATTCTATACCTGCGATGGATATCTGAGAACCAAAGTTAATAAGAGCTCTGTACTTTTTCCAATTGATTTCCATGGGTGGACAAAGGGAAAAGGTATGGCATTTAGATTAATGATTAAGACCTGGTGGCATCTATTCTCTAATACTGGCAGCTTCTGTCTCTGGTACTGCTGGCTCGACCTTACAAGGTGAGATTGAAAACATCAAGCAAAATGGCTGCTCATGCAAAACAAACCGGATAACTATGGCATCCTGCAGACAAACAGCCAAACTTTGCTGACTTAACATATTATCACAAAGCATACCAGTGACATCAAGCAAATTATTTAGACTAGAGCCTTAGAATACCATAAGTGTTGACCTGTTTCTTTTTCCTTATTTGGCACCCTTTATATAAATAGTGTAATAAAGTGTTATTGATTTGACTGGTTTGCCTCATCATTTCTATTTAAATATATTAGTTGCAACTTTGTTTTAGTACCTGACTTTAGGGAATTTGTCTAATACATAGGATGTTCAGGAGGAAAATATATTATGTTGATCTAATTCTAGATTTGGCATAGTCCATAATATTGCACATTTGTATCAAAGAGCATTTCACACTTATCGCCACACATGATTAAACAATGCCATGCTTTAATTTACTGACAAAGCTTCCTATGTCCTGAGCCAATTCACAAACCCCCAAGTCATCCATCTGGCACAGTTACTGCAGAGCATTTAACCTTTGTGAGATACAGATTTAAATGAAATGTACAGCAGTTAACTTCACACTTACATGCATGCCCTTTGCATCAACCTGAAAGTGAATCTGTTTTAAAGGTTGGATGTGAGGATTGAGACAATAGTGATGCCACCACTTTTCAATTAAAAGCTGTTGTTTTTTTCCCCCAGTAGTCTCTTCTGTGAATACACAGCACAGCTTTTAATGAATGTGAATAATAAGGACTCCCAGGTGACATGCTGGTGCTGTGAAGTAATAATGAAAAGGGCGGATGCTTTGACTTAATTGTCCGAGCTGCAGGTTCAATATCAGTCATTTGGTAGAGACTTGCCTGACAAGAGAAATATGTATGTTTGGTCAGTGTAGTAAGGCTTAGGTGACAGAGAAAACATGTTGACTCCTTGAGCCCAGAGATGAGAGGCGAATTTACACCAGCATGGGACCCTGGGAACAACACAATTTGTGAGAAATGCGTTGACGTTGCTTTCATTATCGCAAACAGCATGATTCTGTTGATTACTTCTTTTGTAGGTACTGTGGCAAATATTTTTGTCATAATGGCAGTCTATCACCAAAAATCACTGCAAACATGGAATAATGCACTAGTGGTGAATCTTGCAGTTATAGATGTATTTCGTTGTGTAATTGACTGCCCCATTCTCTTCACCATTGTTCTGATTGTGTATCAAAGAGGAGAAGTGGATGAGTTGATTTGTGATACACAAGTGGCCTCTTTTTCTTTCAGCTGCTGCATTCAACTGCTAACACTGGCTTGTATAAGTGCGGAGAGATACAAGGCCATTGCACAACCTTTCAAAAGTAGTCATCAAAGGAGAAAGCGGATTATGGTATTGATTCCTCTCACATGGATCTCAGCTATCCTGGTGGCTATTTTTTGTCTGATATTTGTAAGGGACTCACCTGTGCACGTAAAATGCAAAGGATCACGAAGAATAACATCATCCTCCTATGACACCTATGGACTTTACATGTTGCTCCCGATATGGGCGGCTTGCTTTGGCGTCATCACTGGATTCTATGCTCGCATATTTACTGTTGTAAGATCTCATAATCTCAAAATATTTGACAAAGGTACTTTTTCTCTTTCTGTAAATGAGAAAAAAGAGGATAAACAGAAGAAAGAAGAATCTGTGGCCGTGGAAAATGGACAAGGAAAGTCAGAGCAAACCCAGACTTTAAACAACAGTGTACCCCAGGTGGAGCTGGTGACAAAAGCTAAACAAAATTCATCCAAGAGAGATTCAACAGCTACCTTACTGACCTTAAGAAACGCGCCACAAAATGGAAAAGAATTAAAAAATGCAGTGAAGATATCTGAGTTGGGAGGAGAACATCATGATCCTGCAGTGCAGACTGACAAAAAATCTTTTAAAACAGAGCAATCTCACGTATGTGCCACTGAATTTGAAGCAAAACCATTGAATAGAGATAGCGATGCAAGTGTGATGAGCTCGACTGCATTGCAGAAGATGTCAAGTGCACCGCAAAAGGTGTCGGGCAATTTCGACACAGAAACACTGTCCAAAGAGAGAGTGAAAATTGAAAAAAAAACCTTTGAAATGAAAGAAACAAATCCACATGTTCCCTTGTATGCACAGTTTGACAATTTTGAATCCACTTCTGTTTTGCTGATTGAACGGAAGCAAGCCAATATTAACAATGGAAGAGAAACACTGGCTGTTGTTACAGTAGATCAAGTATCTTCATTACCTCCAGTGTCAAATAACGTCCCTGAGAGAGTAGCTACAACACAAAATGTGGAATTAAAAGGTGCTGTTTGCATAATGCCTCCAAAAAATGGCAAAGAAAGATCCAACAAGAAGAAGGAAAGCAAACTGGCCAAACGTGCTGGTTATATAATTATAACATTCCTCTTATTCTGGCTTCCATTGATTACAACCATCCTGATAAACTTTGCATTTTACAAAAACAAGAATACACAGGTAAGTGTTTGTATAACAAGGACGCAATTTTTACTGGCATTTTGTATGTAATACAGTCTAAGATACAACTTTTTCACTGGTTTATATGAGGTCAGGGAGGTCAAAATTTGTTATTTTAAACATATGGAACAAATACGTATACATTACCCTTAGACATTTATCATTATCTTATTCACCTATAATTTAATCCATGTGGGGCTGGGAACATGAATTTGAGTTATATAACCAATAAACTGATTAGCTGTTACAGTTGTGTTTAGTGTACACTTATTTAAAATTTCTCCATTATCTTTTCAGATTACAATCATTCGGGACGTGGAAATCCTGTCAGTGTCTGTTGCGTGCTTGACATCAATGAGTGACCCAATGATATACGCTGCAGTCAACCCTCAGTTTCGGATGGAGTTTTATAGGCTCAAGAACAAGTTTAATCACATTTTCAATGAGAAATGACAATGTTTTATATACAATGAGTGACACTAATGACCCCTTTCAGTAATCTTAATGTATCTTAATATTAAAATGTTTGTCATCTTTTTAGTCATTGTTCAGATATTACAGTAACTAAATGAAACCCCAAATATTCAAGTATAAATTTAATTTTGTGTATCAAAGACATGTACATACTGTGTTATCTTAGACTTTATACAGATTGATTTCTTACCAGTTACTCAACACCACAGAGCAATGGTGCTGCATGCTGTGACAAACAGCCTGAACTGGTCCAGCCCACCAAGTACCTCATGCTGTCTTCATGTCACATAGGAATAAGGAGTGCCATGGCTCTTCAGTTGTTTTGATATGTATCTCTATCTATTTTTGCCCTACGGCCAATAAATCACAACACTAATTCAGTAATTGGCTTGGCTTGGCTTGTTTTGATACAGATAAATTCATTAATCAACTTTTCCTCTTTCCATTTTCTTCATGCCTTGAGAACAAGGTATAATGCTAAATATAGTAGAGGAATATTTTCCTCTGTCCATGGCTGGCCAGGATTGTAGAAATACTGAGGTTATGGTCTTCAGTTTGCCCAGCAGGGGGACACTGTTGAACAATGAGCATTAAGTGTTGAGCATTGTCAGTCCAATAATCACTGAGGCCTGCTTAATTGTCCCAAGAGAACCTGCAGCCAGTCAAGGTCCTCACATGTCTATTTCCACCCATCCTGTTGTTGAAGGGACTCTTTGAGTAATTAGGCAAAATGTTTTGAAATTCACTTAAATTTTCTGAAAAAAAGACATGGGTCATTAAAAGGCTGTTTCAGTAGAGCTACAGTATTTATTTTATCCACTGCACCAAATGCACAATGTGTGATTATTTGTCCCTCACCCTACATACGTAGTCTGTGCTAAGAGTTGTATTTCATTAAAAGCAAAGTGTTGCAGAATTTACATACACGTAACATACACCAGCCTCTTTGTTTTTCCTTTCATCAATCTCATTTTTACTGACAAACCTCCAACAGGATGCAGACATACTTTAATAAAACAGAATTCTGCAATGACAGCATGCAAAATCTTAATTCAACCAGCTCACAGACAGAGAGTATGCCAACAACTGTCAACTAAATCTAGAAATAAGAGGGTCTAACTTCAAATGCAGCTGATAAAGTTCTAAACGAGATATTTACAATATGAAAATGTACAAAATGGCCCTTTAACACAGTGACATCTACCAAGTCTTAGTTCTGAATATTATAATTTAAGAGAAACTCACTGGAATGGGTGCTCAACACTCTTTCATTTCTAGGTCAATAGTGTCCACATTAGAGTTAGTATTAATTAAGAGGTGCTGAGAATGTTCACTTACATTTCTACCTTGTGACTTAGTGTGTACCCTGTATACTTCTCGATGTAAGTGGTTATTTAATGAATGTGGCTTTCACATAGATCATTATCAGAATGTCAACAATGTTAGCTAACACATATTCTGTATTTTTGACTTTCACTTGCACATTTCACAAACATGTTATGATGTGTAGTATATTTTACTCATCCAGTGATGACATCAACCATTTAATGAGTCAATTAATGAATATTCACAACAGTTATCCATTCCAGTGGATACATGTTTTCTGAATTTACAACAGTGAGGAGACTATTTAGAGCCCAGTTAAATGAGGGGTTTCATCAAAACAATGCATTTGACTGGGTAGTGAATGAAGTGAATGTTATACTAATGTATAAGTAGACTGATTTAGTATTCACAAATATGGTCCTCAGTTAATGAATATGTGTGCTTTGTCATCAGAGACCATCAAGAATGGCCTTTAAATATCTGCCTTTCATCCTTTGAATCAGAAGACAACAAATACAACTACATTACATTTTCAAAAATAAAGTTTTTCTCAGTATTTTTAGGCAACAACGATAGCCGCATATTCCCAACACTCCTTGCTCTGCTGTGCTTTACTGGAGCAAGATCTGCTGGTTGCGTGTCTTCCAAAGCTGTCCACATCACTTTAATACCATGCAGAGTTTGACATCAGATGAGATCACTACTTGAAAAAACTCAGACCTCTGCTAATCTTCTAATCCCGCTAGATTATGGCAGGTTGATGCTCAGTGGTCCCTCTCCTCAGCACCTAGTGCTTCTTGAGACCAGCTAGCTGATCAGATAGGCATGACATCTACAAGGCAGATACTCGGACAATGTTGCTCTGAGAATAGGCGGTAGTGGTGGTGCCCTCTCTGTCTGATGAGGACACCACTGGGGCAGATAGGCTGACCATAGAGGGGGTGATGTAAGGTTCGTCACATTTCAAGGGCACAGTCTCGTTGAGTTTGGCATTCAGGCTGGAGCGGCTGTGAAAGAAAACAGTGTTACACAAAGCTAGTATTACAAAAGGTCCCTTTTGTACATTCTAATACTCTATAAAGCTAACATAAATTGGTAAACATTGTTTGTGCAACAAAAATATTAAAGCTATGTGGTTTGAGGACCCCATAAAGCCATATCTCGGTTTTTCTGTGCGGACTATTGCAACCTTTGTAAGTGAAAAGAATAATATATAAAAGGCAGTTCACAGTATAGAAAGTCATGGCTTACTCTATTAGAAATCATGCATAAAACTCTCTTTGATATGTACAGTAGTGCATCCTGTACAACATATACACATTAAGTACTTAAAGTATTTAATGTATGTGCACAGCATGTACTGTCCTATTATGCATTAAATTAATACTATTACATGCAGGCACACTCCAGAAAAGGAATGGCAAATTTCACTAGGTACTATGAAGTTCTGTACAAACCTGACCAAAAAAATAAATGAATAAAAAGAAATGTATTTAACTTATTTATGTATTATTAAGGTCATTTTAAG
This sequence comes from Eupleurogrammus muticus, assembly GCA_036785175.1. Taxonomy (NCBI): domain Eukaryota; kingdom Metazoa; phylum Chordata; class Actinopteri; order Scombriformes; family Trichiuridae; genus Eupleurogrammus; species Eupleurogrammus muticus. Next base: position 26,139,538 of record JAYKQN010000010.1, on the reverse strand, counting down.
TAATAAATACATTCAAAACATTTTTGTACTTTGAGTGACCCAAACCATGTGGTTTGTAAAAAAACATTCCAAAATTTGGAAGTCATAGGAGATAAGAGAAAAACAAATGTGTGCTTTTTTTTAGATAAATCAATGAGATTTTAAAGGGAACTCTAGATCTATCTGGTTTACAAGTAACTTCCAAAGCTACAGCAATCTCTAATTCTATATAATTGATACATCTCTATATATCTATTAATATACAGAACCAGTCAAAAGTTTTATTCAAGGAAAAGTGTGTCCAAACTTTTGACTGGTACTGTAAATCCATTACTTATATATATATATATATATGCTCATGCTGCTATATATATATTTATATATATATATATATATTTTTTTTTTCTTATAATACTGTTCAGATGTTTGTGTCAGAGAGACAGAGAGGAAGTGTGGAAAAAGATCAGGAAGGACTGACTACCTGTTTGCCATGGGCCTCTCTCTTATCTGTATGGTGCTGAGCTCCTGGTTGTTTGTGCTGGGTAGGCTGAAGCTACTCTTCTTCCTGTGGCGTCGAGAGCAGCATGAGCCGATGCCATGTGGAGACGAGGATAGCGAGGATGAACGGGAGCCTGTCTTGTTCATTATGGAGATCTCCATGCAGTTGGCCTGAAATGTCTGCTCGTCCACAAATTCATGATTCTGGAGAGGAATGCAGTGGGCATTTAGATTCTCTTAATCACCCTAATACATCAATGATTGCCTCTGCAAAATCATAATGGTAAAGATGTTTCAGGAAAAACTAAACCAACTGAACAGAATCTACACTAAAATTGTTTAATAATTAGAAAATAAATTGTCAGGGCAATAGAAATACATTGGCCCAGATGTCCATATTAAGTGCCATCTGTGAAAATATTCACAACTGTTATCCCTGTAATAAATGAGCAAGACTTGAAAGTCAGGTTCCAAGTACATTTCAGGATCTGCCAGCAGGTGGCATAGTGACACCATTTATCAATCTATCTCCATCTATCTATCTATCTATCTATCTGTCTGTCTGTCTGTCTGTCTGTCTGTCTGTCTATCTATCTATCTATCTATCTATCTATCTATCTATCTATCTGTCTGTCTGTCTGTCTGTCTGTCTGTCTGTCTGTCTGTCTGTCTGTCTGTCTGTCTGTCTGTCTGTCTGTCTGTCTGTCTGTCTGTCTGTCTGTCTGTCTGTCTATCTATCTATCTATCTATCTATCTATCTATCTATCTATCTATCTATCTATCTATCTATCTATCTATCTATATGTTTTATAGCTTACTGCACAGCATGAGAGGCTTGATATAAACGTGCACTTTCATCTGAATGGCATGAAGCTTTTATGGAGTTTGTGACAGGGGTATAATTTATGAAGAAGGGCACTGATTTACCTGCCCATGTCACTCTGCAGGGTTTAGAGCTGCAAGTGTAAAACTCATGTCACAGCCAAGCATTAAAGAGGCTTTTACATGCTCTAAATTATAGATAGTGTAAAATCAAGTATGCCAGTTTGTTTGAAGGGAATAATGTTACTGGCAGTCATGTTATCTTTAGCATGTTGCTGGTGAGGGGATTCTACATTTACTAGCCTCACTTACAGCTATTTTTAACTTGTGCTGCATATAAAATAGATTGCGTTTGTGCATGGATTTTTTTTGTCCGCGCACAAACTCACTTTTTTCCTCTTTGTACTATACCCTAACAAGCTGTGTCTACTGATGATGCAGTGCGGACTGCAGAAATACATACATAAAAGAGGCACTATTTACAAAATCTGCTTTCAAAACACTAAAGTTAAAATGAAAGATGCCAGTGATTGAGTGTGGACATTGCTTTTATTGTTTGGAGAAAGGAAATGGATTTTACCGTGGTCTTCTCCAGGCAGTGCAGTAGATGATGATGCTGGCTCTCAAAAGGAGGACTTGCGCCCTTTCCCACCAGGGCTTGCCCTGCCTCTTTGGAGGCCTTGGAACACAGAAAGTAAAAACAAAGAACATGTGTAGTTTAGCAGGTTCTGACTCTGGATAGAAAAAAAGCTCAGTCTCAGGCAAGAGGAAGCTTGTTAATGTAGTGGAGAGTATGCAAAGCATAGAGAGTTGAAAACACTGATCTGTAGCAGGGCAGCCAATCTACTGAGAACCTAGTGAGATGGGGATGTTTTAGAGTCTAGAGTCTGTATATGCATCTATAGTCTAAAATTTAGACTTTAGATGCATATACAGTGGCTGATTATAATGTGTTTCACTGTAATTGCTTTTTTTCATTCTTCCATTCTTAAGCTACAATTTAGTGAGAAGGACCAAAAAAGTCAAATCAGAGCTGATCTCATTTCAGTGCAACAGCAGTGGCACACCTAGACACAGATCGAACAGATTGCACCAAACACAGCACGGATTCAGAACCACGATAACACTACACACAGATGGAGCTCTGCGCGGCTCTGGGATGGAAGTTATGTTGTGTTAGTCTGTACTGCAACCTAGATGCTCTAGAAATAACACACAGACGACAGCAGAGTGTGTAGAGAAACAGAGTTTAGAGGAGATGCAGTAGGCTGAGCAGCCAGCCTCCATAGGTGACCTTGGTTCCCTCCTTCCCCTCCAAACCCTGATGGACGAACATGCAGAGCTTGGTCATGAGTTAGTGAGACTGTAATGGCTGTGGTCCCCTGGCCCTACTGCCCTCCTGCTGTATGAACAGAGAGAGAATGTTGACAAAGAATGTCGATGTTGTGTGATGCAGGAGAGTGGACGTTCACACGGAAGCACTGAAATGACAACAGCCCCTGTGTTACAGCATGAGAAGCCCGCCCACCCTCCCTGTGTGTGGTGGCATGGCCCCTGAGCAGAGCTGCATGCAAGCGTCAGCGAGGCCCCCGTCAGTCAGCCCCCAAGCCGCTGCTTTGGCCCCGTTACCTCCTTCAGTGAGTCGATCAGGAGCCCATTTTGTTTGTAGCGCATATAGGCATTAGTGCCTCGAATCTTCACAGCACGGATTCTAGCAAGCCGAGTTTTCTGTTTGAACAAACAGACCTCTGTTTTAGCCTCTGGCGGTTTGTCTGTCACACTAATTGGCTCCGTCCCTTTATGCTTAAATCAACGATTGGGCAAGTCTGCCTAGGCAAATACTTTTAGGAATCAATGCACATATTTCTATTGAAAAGCTGCTGACAGTATATCATTTGTTCGGTCATTGTCACTCTTTCTCTTACTCTCTGTCTCACTTGAATATACTCAAGTAAGTTTAGCCACCCAATACACACACATATACAGAAACACAATAAAGAGATTAATATTCTGGAAGATAATGTTTGCCCTGTCATTCTGTTAAATGTGGATAAGACACGGACAGAGGAAAAAGGCAGATAGAAGCAAAATAAAGAGAGATAGAGAGAAGGAGACATAGGGGGGAGGGGGGAGTCAGTACCCTCTGGGCTCGTCGCTTCTCTGCCCGCTGGCTTTGGTGATAGATACGGCTGAAGTTTGACACTATGACAGGGACAGGCAACGCGATGACCAGCACCCCACTCAGCGAGCATATGGACCCAAACACCTTCCCCACGATAGTTTTTGGCACCATGTCACCGTACCTGAAGCACAGAAAAACAGGCAACAATGAGTATATTAGGTAGAAAAAACATATTCCTTTCAAAGGATCCACGCTTCAGTTATTGTGTGTTTAATGTTATTTTTAATCATCTTGAAATAGTTACAGTGCCCTTGGATTCCTTCTTAGATAAGAAGTCAAACATTTGATGTTGTTGTGGAATAAATATAACTTTGCTGAAGTCTCATATTCCTGGCCTAGTGTTGACACGTGACTGTGATGGTTCTCCTTTACAACCCTGTACGTACATATTTACACACCTGCTGGTGCTGCCTAATGCTGTAACATTGTGACCAACTGTGCTACATATCCCCTGTAACCTCTGTCAGCCTGTGAGGGATGCAGGGAACAGGATCACATCGGTAAAAAGTGAAAGGGAGAAGTAACCATGTGATGATGGACCCTGGGGAGATCCTTTAAATCTGTGTGTCTGAACAACTAACCCTTGTTTGTTCTGTAGTGAAACTGCATTGCAATTACTCTTAGTGGCTTTAGTGCCTTTCTCACTATCGCTATTTATGTGTGCATAACAGTTAATGCATTTCTCAAAATAATTAGTGCAAGTGCAAATTCTAGTTGATGTCCTGCAAAAGAGTCACTTGCTCAAAATGGATATTTCGTTCTGAGAGGTGAAAATTCATGTCAATGTAAGTGTCTCAAAATGAAAAGTCCTGACACCATCGTTTATGAACAACAGACAAATGTTTGTCATGTTTTCATTATGACAGTTTACTGTGTAAATATATTTCAATGCAAAAAAAAGTCAGATCTAAGTGACACTACCTGAAAATGCTGAAGACAGCAGCACAATAAACTATTTACACAGATATTTGAAATTCTGTGGATGCTGAACTTACTGTTGTGCAAATGTTAATAGTAATGTGAGAAAACATCTCTATTGTTAATTTGTTTTCATATGATTTACACTGTTTTTAATGGAATAGTATAAAAATAATAGGAATGACATAAACACAATGAATGGGGAAAAACACTAAATAAAACATGAATTCATGCATTTTGAAAGAATGAGATGCCTTTCCAGAGGGGTATAGTATGCTGTCCTGTTCAATTGTGTTTGAATGGATAAGATCCTCTGATAGTACACCAAAAAGTCCAAGAAAAGGACAAGATTAAATTGTCAGTTTGTAAACAAACTGTAAATATGGAAGACCAGCATGCTGTCAGGATGGGACCTGACCAAAAGGTACAGTATAATACCATTGGGAAATTGTTAACATGCATAACACTGTTCCAATAGTGCATCTTAGCACAAGTATGTCATTTTATATAAATGTTACAGTTTAAACAGATTAATGGATGTACATATGTCAGATTAGGACTGAATAATCCTCATTAAAGAGATTAATGTTCCTGCCCTCCATCAAGCAGTCAGAGCTATCTATGTTCAAGGTAAAGCTACAGTCAAACTCCCTTACCAGCTAATACAACAAATAAAACATTACACAGAGATAGGTGATCATTGCGACCAATGATCAACATTAAACAATCGGGGAGCAAAGATTTCTTGGAGGCAATTACAAGCACTTGGTATAAACTTTGCAATCACTTGAACATAACCTGTGTGTTCATGAATCACCCGTACAGACTTCTATCTCTACAGGCCATAGGAAGGTTAAAAGGGAAAAAAACGTGCAAATGAATGATTCAGAGCTTGTGTTTTTCCTGAATGTGTTTCTCATGTCTTCTAAACATCCATTTGCTGCAGAGGACCGGCAATCCTTTGGATTGCTGGTGGATGAGATGAATGATTGAGATCCTAATGCGCAAATAACCTGAGAAGACCATTATCTCCCGAGAGTAAGATGGATGCAGGTAGGAAAGGACATCAGCATTGCTCAGTGGCTGTGACAGCCACGCGTCTCTCAAGTGAGGCAAGGTAATGTGAATGTATCGCTACACGGGAGGTTGACTATTTCATAAATGAAGTTGTCTAATGCCCACGGCCGTCTGCTTGAGTCATTAGCCTCAGGTTTCCATCACGTTGTGCACAACAGCCTGGGCTTTTACAGAGCTTGGTCAGAAAGATGTAAAAGTGGACATTTTAATATCATGCTTGATAGGATTTCATGTACAACAGTTTGCTTTCAAGTTGAGTAACCTCACGCAGATGTCATTAGTTTTACAGTTCATTACAGGTCAAGTCATTTTCCTATGTAATCACAAACGAAGCCTGACAGCAGGTGTCAATTATGGATTCTGTATGTACTGTTGAAGGCCTATTAAGAGATCCACATAAAAAATGCAGGATAGCATTCTTGCACATAAATGTGACTGCTCACATACATTTTATTCCAGTGGGAGGATGCTGCTGGAAAAACAAGTCTGAACATTCAACTGTGGAATAAAATGTATTGCAGTCCTTTTGGCGAGCGTCGTCTTTTGAAAGCAAAGCATAGTAGTGAGCAGGTGAAAAAAAAAGAGAGAAGGGAGCAAGGGCACTCTGGAGAAAAGCACTAACAGTGATGGATTGTTCATAAGGGGGAAGCTGAGATACACAGAACTCTGCCTCCTGGATGATGGCAGAGGCAGGAATTAACAGCAGTGGAAGATTAAAGTATTGTTCCTGCTTTGTTCTTGTCGTCTCTGACTACCAGGTATCCACGTTTGCCACCCCAAGCTGACATGGGTGAGACACGAAGACGGATGGCCAGATCCTTATCCGCCCTGCAGAGGAGGAAGAGGAGTGTCGGAATGACTGAATATCAATTCCCCAGTTCCACCCACCTGAAACCATACTGCGCTTGCTCTCACGCAAGGTCTTATGACAATGCATTCTGTAGAATTATCCTACAGTGAGATGACAGCAATGCAGATGAAGCAGAGCGCAGTGAGACATGGAAACTGGAGGTTCACGTCAGACAAATGTTGGATAGTGGAGGAGAAAAAGACCAAAAGGAAACTTTGAATTCCGTAAATGGGGGATGAATGTCCCTGCCTGGCTTTGATAATAGACCACAAACATTCACGAGTCCCTGTATGTGCTCTGCATGGCAGGGTGTGTGTATTCCATCAGAGGGTGCTCTGAGACACATTTCTGTATGTGACCTCACCACCTTAGAGTGAGTGTTGACACCCAAGACATGCCTGGAAACACAGGAATACTCACACACACAATTGCAATCCTGAGAATGCATAGTTGTTTGTTTACTTGTGTGTGTGTCTGTATGTGCGTGTGTGTGTGTGTGTGTATGTGCGTGTGTATGTGTAAATCCTTTCATTTGACATATAGTTAAACCAATCCTCCTTCCTAAAAAAGCAATCTTGTTTCTTGATTGTCTTCCAGAACCCTGTGTCTGAAATCTGAATGCCATCTGGTTAGTGGGAAGTGAGAAAACAACAACTACAAGATATCACGTAATTTGTTTTTTTCTCTTCTTGGAGACAGGGCAGGTCTTTTTTTTTTACTTCTAAAATCAAATGGAATGAAAATAAATCTTTTTAAGTAAAATAAGATAAGATAGAAGCCATGATTGTAAAAATCGGACCTTTACTGGGTGTTTCTGCTACGTCTGCTGCACGCATATAAGCCTTCCTCTTGAGATGTCTGCGGGTTTGCACGAGAAAAGCAACGCATATATAAACCCGTCTTGAATGAGTAAAGGCTCAAATTTCTAATGTAATCATAGAGTCTAAAGCAAGGGTCACCAACACGGTGCCCACGGGCACCAAGTCGCCCCCAAAGACCATATGAGTCGCCCCCAGACCTGTTCGAAAAATAGTACAGCTCACTATAGTGAGCTGCGTCTAAAAATGTAATTTTATTCTGTTGCTATTTTTTTTATCACACTTGCATTATATCAATGTATATATATATATATATATATATATATATATATATATATATATATATATATATATATATATATATATATATATAGATATATAAAAAAATATATTAAAAAAATGACAATATCTTAAAACATGATCATTACACATGACGTTTAGATAATTTTAGGTGAATTCTGACCTACTTTAGTTCAAAGCACAGTAATGTGCACGTGACAAAACCAGTGCTCGTGGAGAGTAAGCTAGTGGGCACAGTGAAGATGGGTGCTGAATGCAGTTTTTTACCCCAACAACATGGCAGAAAAAAGAAAGAAAACGTATCACTTTCACAACGAATGGAAGGAGGAGTTCTTTTTAACAATTGTGAAAGAAACCTATGTGTGTTTGATTTGCGGGGCGACTGTGGCGACGGCAAAGCGGCACAACGTGGAGAGACTTCATTACGTGTCACAAATGCTACCATGCTAACTATCCACCAGGAAGTGCACTACGGACAGAAAAAGTGCATGAGTTAAAGGCAGCTTTGGGTAAACAAAAGCCTTGTTTCAAGCTGCACATTTTTTGATCAAGAAGAAGAAGGCTTTTTCAGACAGAGAAGTTGTCAAAGAAGCAATGATGATTATTGCTAACACTGTACCTAAAAACGAGAAAACTGGAACCCATCTAATCTCCACTCTCTCTAATGTCCAACTGGGGGCATCTACGATGGCTAGATGAGTGTCAGCTGGACCGGGATCTGGTGAAATGCAGGTGGTTTAGCATCCAGTGCGACGAGTCCGTGGACGGCAGCAATACAGCGCAGCTGTTGGTTTTTATCCGGATAGCATTTCTGCAAGAGAAGAACTCCTGACACTACTGCTCCTAAAGACAACTACGAGGGTAGTTGACATTTATAACACAGTTATTTATAACACAGGAGTTTTTCATTCAGAAAAAGGTACCATTGGAAAAGCTGGTACCGGTGACTACAGACGGGGCTCCTGCTATGATCGGCCGACATATAGGTTTTATCGCTCACTGTAAACGTGACCTAGACTTTCCAAAATTTCTGCATTACCACTGCATCATTCACCAACAGGCGTTATGTGCAAAAGAGATCGACTTTTGGCCACGTGATGTCTCCTGTTGTAAAAAATCATAAACAGCATTCGCTCCAAAGCAAAACAGCACAGGATTTTCAAGGTGCTATTGGAGCAGATGTCAGCTGAATATGGTGACCTCACACAGAAATCTGATGGCTCAGCAGGACGAGTTTTACTTCGTTTTTTGTTTTGATTGTTATTTATGATATGATATAAGTGCTTTGAATGCATTCAAAGCCAAAATGAACATTTTCTCCATGGACTTACAGAGAAAAAAGGTGCTTCACTTTCCCTCTGTGCAGTCAGTGCTGAAAAATAATTGCAGAAAAGTATTGTGAAGTCATTAACAGACTTGGGGGGGGAGTTTGAGAATAGGTTTTGTGACCTTGATCAGTCTGAGCCATGTGTGTCATTCATTTATAATCCTTACATGAATGTGGACACAACATGCTTTGCTGAGAAACTAAGTGCAACCTTCAACTTGGATACTGGACAGGTGGAAATTGAAATCATAACATTGCAAAATGACCTCCATATCCAAGCCTACCAGGCAAGTTTTGTGCCTTGTTGACACAGAGAAGTACAGTGGTTTATGCACAGCAGCTATGAAGGTTGCCAGCCTGTTTGGTTCAACCTATCTCTGTGAATCAGTGTTTTCTGTCATGAACTTCATCAAGAACAAACACAGAACATGCCTCACTGATGCACATCTAAAAGACTCACAGTTGCAGTGTCGAGTTACACACCAGATTACAATACACTGGTGAACAGCATGCAATGCCAGTCTTTCCATTAACAAAAAAAAACAAATACCAGATCAGTAGCAACATGGCAGTGCCATGGAAAAGTTTAATTTAAATATTGTAGATTTGTTAATTTTAAACATGTGTTCATGACATGAAATAGTTATAATTCTGTTAAAAATGTCACAGATTCGGTCAGTTAAAAAAAAAATAATTCAAAATAATTGAAGCATTTTTGAAACATGGTGCACCATAGTTCATGATTTGTTGACAGAGTTTGTTACTGGCTAGTGAAAATGGGACATTCTTCCTTTGAAATGTAGTAACGCAAGTGATCATAGAAAAATGTAACAATTACTGTGATTAATACAGATAAAGTGACACATATTGATATCTGTTTCCGACCTTGTTGTCATTGTTATTATGAGAAATCATTAACCATATTATCAACCATATTAATCATTATTAAAAACATATAACTAAAGGCAAACTGACCATTTCTTTATATTTCAGAAGAGTGTATCTGATAGCCCTTCATATGACTCAGTACCCATGAAGTAGCTCTCGGTTTCATAAAGGTTGGTGACCCCTGGTCTAAAGTAAGTAAGTCCTGCTGTCCCACCAACTCACACCCCAGTTGAGATCATTGCCAACAGCTTAGTACAATGACAATTGGGATCCAAAAAAGGATTGTGGCCAAGCTTTCAGCTGGGAAGGCTTTTGTAAAATCCAATCATCTACTGGCACATCTGTTATGGTACATGTAGCTTCCACTCCACAGGTTTTAACATGAAACTTACCTCAAGCAAACGTGGCTGTGGCGAATTATTAAAAGCGATGATGATGACCAGCCCCCTGGCCACCCCAGGCCACCGCATGGCTCCGCCAATGCATTCCATCTCTATTTTGTTAAACTTTGATCTAGTCTACTTTGATATCTCGGTAAGAAGCAATGGAATAAAACTAATTTGATTACTACATGAAGGATTTTGATGTATCCATTTGATTAGGAGATGAACTATGCACACCGCCCTATTTCGTGCACCATCTCTCATCTCTTGTTTCATGCCAATAATTACTGAGGGGGCCTGCAATCTGATCATCTAAATCTTAAATTAATTTCAATTTCACCTTTTCTATGAGAGTGGTTTAACTTTGTCTCTTATTATCAGGAAGCAGGAGAAATTCTTCTGAGACATTGCGTTCATCGTCATCTGTTCACTGTTCAGTCACAGTGAACTTACTGTGACATGCTCTTTGAGAGGCTAAAACAAAGTGTTCATTTGTGGAAGCACTTAATCAAAAAAAAAATTAAGGTCACCATGATATTGGGAATTTTTGTCTTATTTCAAAAAGGTACTTTTGGTAAAATCTCAAAATGCTCACTGCATAGACTATCCTTGGTATATATTTAATAATTCTCTTAATGCATGATTTTTTTTGACCTTCATAAAACAACCCACAGTACATTGAGCTCATGCAGTTGCTCACTCTCACAGTTCAATAGCCACTGCAGCACAGACAAGCCCTCCAGTGAGACCCAAACCTGTCAGTTATGCTGAAATTCCAATACTGTCACTGACTGTACCAATCAAAATTTGATAATGACAGCAAGAGGCAGAGCAGAGACAGGACAGGACAGTGGCAAGGTCGGAAAACATCACATATCCTTAAAATGGCTACATCTTCTGAAGGGTGTGATGTGAAATGCATATCAAAGATTTGTCAAACCAGACGCAACATTAAAATCTTTTCTAAAGGACGTGACATAGAAGTGATGAAGTCTTATGCTGACCAGCCAAGAAAAGCTACATTTTTTAACATGTCATGACAAGGAACAAACGGAGCATTGCTCCTCGACAATGCGGCTCTCTGTACCTTCTTCACAAGGCTGAAAGAGCACAATATTCATCCTTGCTGACAGTTAAATAATAGATGCACCAAAAAATGTAATTTTCCCCCTGAACTCCATTGTGCTCCTACAACTATAAATTCACAATCTCAAGAAAATGGATTAATCTGTCTGCATGCCATAGAGGTAAAATAACTTGAATGACAAGAGATATACTTTTTCTAGGGTGTTTTTGTGAATACGAAGATTTATGGAGTACTGCAGAAGAGGTCTTGAGGATGGTTATGTCATATTTAGAGCCCTCATAAACAATTTAGTTCATGAAAACAAGAAAGGAAAGCCATGATTGTTCTTTTCTGTGCCAACAGGCAGGTGAATTTAACTACTAAATAGAAAAGTTTACAGATAAACAAGGTGAAGTTAACAAAATAAACAGAACACTTTTCCTGTGTACTAAATATTTATATTATTCATGAACCAAATGTAAATCTATCTAGTGTTATGGTCAGCATGTTAAAATATTAAACACAGTCTGTAAAACTGCCCTGTAAAACACTGCAAATAAAATTTCACTCATGGCTAAGAAGAATTTCTCAATGCAGTGACATAGCCACAATACCTCCTGCTACAATACAATCCCCAGGGAGACACTACCAAGGACTCACAAATCAGAAGTACAATGAAAATGATTCCTAACATAATCTCTGAACGGCAAATATCATTCCTGGTGTTCTGCACTGCAACTCTGGCTATGGCCTGGGAGCACAACATCCAAAATGCTGCCTCTCTTGGGTTTGGAGACCAAAGAAGACTGATGGGATTAAGAGTGTGTGGGCTGATAGGGCTCTGCTCTGATGATATCCCTCAGATATACATCATTATAGAGGGGGGAATCCCACAGGCTCTGGGATTAGCCTGCCAGATTTTCACTGCAGGTGATAAGGGAGAGAAGGAGAGGCTGGCAGAACTACACAACATAATGGGGAGATGAGAAAGCGGAGATAGGGGTGAGCCGGAGGACCGCAGCGCCGGGTGTAACACATGTGCTGAGAAACCAGAACATTACAGTATGAGCGACTGTGAACAATAGCTACAGGGAAGGACAACTTTGAGATAGGTGAACTACAGACAACATTGTTCTGATGAGATATTGAAATGCGGTAAAAAAATGAATGTGGAGTGGCTCTCAGCTTTACATCTGAGATTTAGTCTCTGCAGATTTGCGAGTTGAGCGGAAGGTTAGCATGTGACGTTGAAGGGAACAGCCACAGCATTCACGGGCAGACGCCGGTCTGTGTTGATGCATTGTAAATGAAAACGTTGTGATGCAGCAGTGTCGGTGTGGCTTTGATACACCAGCTGAACATTCACATTGGAGCCTCAGGAACTACACTCCCCCTAAATAAAGACCAGTACAATTTCTCTCTTTTAGCTATGCAGACACAGATAAACCATATAGAATAATCCCTCAGCATGGATCTGGCAAAGGCACCTCAGCTCTCTCGCTCACATATCAAACATGTATTCCCTCAGCCCTCCAAATCCCAGCTTAACCCTCACCCTGTGAAACCAGGCGGATAGTTATCACTGCGGCTTTGACATTAGCATGCATGCCCTCTCACATTTGGGAGATCTTCTTAAGAGTCAGGGATGATAAAAAGCTTTCTCTCTCTACTAGCCTTCCGTTATTGACTTTGACTCACCCTTCCTGTGCATGGACATGCCTGCCTAACTATGAGTTAAAGATGAAATGCTTCATTTTCTTCCATTTATTCCTCCTTTTTCTAGTATCATGCAGTGCTCACACAGCCATGCTTGACATTTTTCTCTTCTTCTGCTCTTCTCCAGTCTCACAGTCTACACCTGCTGACAATCACAAAACAACTGCTGTCCTATGCAAAAAAGCAGTCCTACCACACTGCTAGGATGTGCCAAGGCGCGTCCACTTCAGTTCAATTTCTTGTGACAGTTTTGTTTAACTACTAGATGAATGGCTGTTCTGTATTAATAGAAGTTTTATGAGGGTTAAGTACCCACATAGACCAATGAAATAGAATGCCAGCATGCAAATTTGGCAATAATAATTTGCATGTGTCTGAGGGAGGTTGAAATCTTAAAGCATGTTGAAATCTTGGTGATCTGACTCAACCACTGACTCATCAACCATTGACTCAAAGTCCACTTTGTCACTCCATGTATTAGATTTCTGCTTTCTTGGCAATTTCTTCATCAATCTTCTGTATCAACTGTTCTGCATGCAGGCGAGGGTGTGGTGGCATTTTGTTGAAGTTTTGAACGAGCAAGGAATGAACTACCACATCTGTGGAGGTCTGTTGTGGCATTTAAGGTGAATATAAAAACCAAAAAATTGTGATGACCAATTAATAGTAAATAGTTAAATAAATAGTTTAGTACTAGTCGGAGTAGCATGAGTATTTGCAGTGTTAACAGCATTAGCTGTATGCTTATTCCTAGAATAAGCACAATCAGGATGTTGCCACATTATCTGCCATCAACTGATGACGGATTAGTCTCTACACGCAACATCCAGTGTTTCTGAACAACTGACAGGGATCTGGTCCAAGACTTCCTTTGTGTTGCCCATGGTGCAAGTCCAGTGAGCAACTTTTATCTGTGTTAGGCCCAGAAGAAATGGTGGCTTATCTTATCTGTTGAAGCTAATAAAAGCTAATAAAAAGCTAATAAACCGCTAAATCGCCTGAGGACTCAACATGGTCCCAAGATACCGTTTGGCCACAGCGACGTGCATGCAGCTCGCTCGAATGTGATTGGTCAATATATCACTTGACAACAAACGCCTACAGATTCCTGCATATTCATATGCAGATGTCCGTTTATGGCGATCAGGATGCTACCCACAAGCACACATTCCAAACTGTCCACTTACTGAAACATCCTGTTCATATAGACCTATGATCAACTAGACTGTCCAGATGAGATTTCAAAGTGACCCCTTCCCCTGTAGTCAGAAGAGAAGAGGAAAAGTGTGCAAGGTCTTGCAGATTAGCGCCTTGCAGATTGTTGGAAGGGGGAACTAGTCCAGGCGCCTCATCACGCTGACAGCAGATTAGTGCTCCGCCGTGCCAGAGCAGACGGAGAAAGATTAACTTTGATGTGTGATTCCACTCTGAGCAGCCGCTGGATATCAGCTCCCTTCCACCAAATGGCCCCTCAAATCGGAGTTTGCAGCATGTGCATTAACAAGCTATAGTGTCTAAAAATCTGATTTTTTTTTTTTTAATTAGCAATAGTGTCACCAGATTTGGGCTCTGTGAATTTATATAGTAGGTAATATTACATCCACCATTAAGAAACATTTATTTAGTTTAGTTTAATTCCATTTTTTTTAGAGATTTTGAAACAAGTGAATGTTTGGCATTTTTACTCTAAATTGCTAATAAAATAATATTACTATCTAAATAATGCTTGATTAGAAGGAACTTTAGGGTTTTTTAAAATTGTAAAAGTTTTGCTCTGCAATCTCAGATGTGCAAAATAAAAGGCAGGCTTATACCTGTATATTAATGGATAGAAGGCCAAATAAATGTTGTAGAAAAGGAGAGTTTGGTCTGAGGATAATATGTGTCTGGGGGAAAAAAATGTTCCTTTTGAGCTGCAACTTTACATTGTCTACATTGTCAGATTTTACAGCAAACAGTAGCAGCCTCCCCTTTTTACATTTGTTACTTGTACATGCCAAAGCATACATACTCAGGATGGATAATACATTAATACCTCATATATATCAGCTCAGATTCTTTCTCATAGTAAAAGTGAATGAAGTATTTAAAATGATTTAAAAATTAAAGAGAGGCATGGCCTAATAGCCTACCGGTTAAGATGAATGTCAGAAAAGCACAACATCGTGGTTTGATGTCTTCTTCCCTGTTGCTCAAATGCTTCAAAATATATATATTTTTAAAGATCCTCAGAGAATATACGAAGAAAATATCAAGGTACAAATTCTAGTCTTAAAAAAACAGCTGCAAGTTCAAAGGAACACTTTAAAATCTCAGTGAAACCGAGGGGAATAACGGAGTGCTGAAGCATAAAAATGAACTGAAGAGCTCTCTGAAAGAATGTGGATAGCAGCCAGGCTGGCGACAGCAGGCCAAGATAACAGCCAGGACCAGGAACCATTGAGAACCTGTGGGGAAGTAGTGAAAAAGCGCCGCATCTCCTCAAACAGCTGCTTACTGGCCCCTGGGGCAGTGTAGAGCTGCTCGCTGCAGCCATGTCCTCCATCTCCCACCTGGTTGCAACACATCACTCCGTGTGTATGGGGACATCATTACTTTTCTATTTCACTCCATGAGACTTGTCGAATCAAAAACATGTCATGAAAAATAATAACTCCGGGGCATGAGCAGAACAATAACAACATAACTGAAAGGTCAGTTTTTTCCATCGGAAATTGGTCTTGCATCTACAAAATTTATCGGTCATCAATGGGTTTATTGCTACGTTTGTTTTCAGTGAAGGAGTGCCTGGATTAGAGAGAAAGTATGAGTACATAATGACACAATCTCATTATTTATAACTTTGACATCTTTGTCTGTGCAGAGGACAAGCCTCCTGATGAGTAATGAGGTTAACACTGAAAACAAGCAGAGTAAAAGCACCGCTTTGGATTTACCACATTCAAATGTACTATTAACTTACTGTTGTGACTGAATGAAGGTTATTCATTTTAATCACACTACAGGCACCCTCCCTCCCACTATCCCAGGGGGTTGCTATATTTAAGCACTTTTTCATTTCTTTTTTCATTGCTTTATTTGGTCTTGGCTGATAGCAAGGCAATTGCTTTGTGGAATGTCTGCCCTTGAAGAATCAGACAACAGAAGGAGATATTTACACGTACTGTAGATGTGGATTGAGAATGAGCTGTATCAAATTCAACACCTTCCTCCTCGTACCGTGTAGTATTAGGTAATCAAATCACATTTTTTTCAGCCTTGCCTTTTAGCTTTTATTTGTCTTTATTTTTCCAACCCCCCCCAAAAAAAAACACAGACATGATGTTGATTTTGTACCTGGACTCTAAGACTATCTGACTGTCCTAGGGGAGAGAGAAAGAGCTGCAACATTTGTCTCCCATTTCTCCCGTTCATTCGCCTGCTTTTCTAATTGGACTGCTCCATCTGTTGAGGTCTACACTGTGTCTTCTGGGGACTCTATGGCTAAAACATCCTATCAAACACACAAATACATCAGGGAGAGTCTTGGAGTCTCGCCATACCAGGCACTGGAAGACTGTGTGTGTGTGTGTGTGTGTGTGTGTGTGTGTGTGTGTGTGTGTGTGTGTGTGTGTGTGTGTGTGTGTGTGTGTGAGTGTGTTTGTGTTTGTGTGTGCATGTGCCTGTCTGTGTGAAGCATAATCAGAAGTCCAGCAGCATATGGCTTTGAGATAAGTAGATATACAGTAACTGCTGAACTCTGATATGAAGCTGTCAGGATTGGCCATTTGCAAATGTATCTATTTACCTTATAGCAGATCTGTCTCTAGCAAGTGACATACTTCAATAAGAATTATTTCACCAGATGACAACGCTGATGGGTACCCGAGACACAGTGTCACTAGTATTGAATGTCTGTCACATGCACATCCAATAAATGTTTCTTTTCTGCAGTCCCCAAAGATGTTGCACAAACTAGAGGAGATTTTCAAGTTATGATAACTGTTTTCTTGGATGAAGTTTCTGGATTTGCATCCAATTCTCACTTGAGTTGTTAATGATATGGGGAATTGTTCTCCACAGGCTTGTCACTCTTTACATGCCATTGACTGGGAATTAAAACCTCAGGAGCAAGCAGTTGGACATGTGACAGTGGGTTTGTAGTGATGATGATTACATCCCATTAACTGGAATAGATGCTGTTTCATAGAGAAGATGGTGGAAATAGGGATGATGGTGATGCAGCTTGTTTTCTGTCACCAACATGTGTACACACAATCATGCAGGGAGTACATGTGGAAAAGTATCGTTCTTGGAGGTAATTGAATGTCACATTAAGAGAGGCTTATGTTGGATCTGTCTTCCAGGATCCTCAGCCATGATTTCTCTGTGACCTCCAGAGGACAACGAGGATACAACTTCACCACGTATGCTACCAGCAGATGAATTAAGGTTGTGTGTGTCATGTGTGTTTCCTTGCAGGTTAGAGTGTGTCTGTATGTGCAAGTAAATGAGACTAAGCTGGATTTGAAATTCATTGCAGTGTCAGGCTTTCTCACTATCTGTCTGGGCGTTTTTCTTCTCTGTTCAACTTGCTTGCTTTTCTTTGCCTTTTCGGCTCAAAGGTGTGACTTAGTCAAGATGAAACATACTACATTTGTCTGCTGCATTTATGTAAAGATAAGGCCATGTTTTCCAGAAATCTAACTCCTCCAAAGGGACTACAGCCAACTAGCTAAGGGGAAAAAAATCATTATTCTAATCAACTGTTTATGGTTTTCCACTAATACAAAAATCCAAGCATGGAAACGCAATCCTTAAGCCGTTGAGATAGTCCTGTGGAGATACACACAGCAGGCAGTAAATCCTCCAGGTGGGAAATGAACCCAGACTTCAATAGCACCTAAACAAACATATCAATCTACACTAGCTACCATCTATCCTGTTATGAATAAAGCATTGAAATTCTTGTCAATTTTAAATAAATGAAATCCAATGCCTACAGCATCAGAGAGAATTGACTGGATAGGATTAGGATTTTTTTTTACTTCAATATGCTTAACTGGTATGACCCTGTACTCCTGTACAACTTACCCCTGTAATAGGCATGCAATACTTCACAGTGGAAAAGAGACAATGATAAAGGGCGCTTCAGGTCAGAAAACAGAGAACAATGCCTGGTTGTTGGCCTCCAGTAAAACATAACACACCATAATATGGATAAAGTAAGGAAATTATGTGAACCTTCATCTATAAATAAATCTTGGTGATTCTTTTTTTCTATCCATGAAAAGTTTATTTTCCCTTTAATTAAATCCTTTATCGATGGCATTGTTTGACTTGACATAAAATATATTTTGAGAAAGATATTTCTTTAAATAAATCACACAAAAACTGCACAACATTGGACTTTTAAGTAAAAGCAAAAATAATTTAAATAAATATTTAAATGTTGTCATCTATTTATTAAATATGGATGCTTTATGTCCTAAAAGCATCTCATTAGACCTGTAGCAGCAAAGCAGTCTGCCTTCTCACACACTCACTCTGACATAGAATGTGTGCCCTGCCCAATCGGCTATTCTGTTGTAAAGGCCGAGCACCGGCGGAAATGACACAGCCCTCAGATGACTCGATGGCTCATTGGCATAGACATAGACTTGGTTTAGTTTCAGGCACGTTGTGTTTCCATCAAGAAATAATGTGGGCTGGGTCATAATAAAACTGCAATGACATACTAATCAGTGTACCACATCTGCATCTGTTTAGCTTGGAGAGCCTGAAGTCAAGTACGAGCACTCCGGATGGTTACTATTACCTCATGCTGTGATAGCAGAACCAGAGCCGATTTTCAATGGCTTGAGTTCCTCCAGTTTTCAATATCTACAGAGAATGCCACACCACAGAGGAGGTGGTCTTATCTCACAATTTGAGACCTAAATCTTTCTATAAAACAAGGAGCGTCTGTCAGTTTGTGGCTCTGTGAGCGACCGAGCGGCCGCCCAACAAAAAGGGATCAGGGCAACCAGAAGAAGTAGAGAAAGGAGGCAGTGGAAACACGGTTTTGTCAAAAGCAGGCGGTTTAATGACGGTAGTACACTAACAAGACACATCAACAGTACACACTCAAACTAGAAAGACATCCACACCTCAGCAGGTGGACCAAACAAACAGTCTTACAGGTTGCGTTCCCTGTCCCGCACGCAACATGCTCCCCGCGGAAACAACTCCAGCTGCCATTCAGTCCCGTCCTTATGAGCAGGTGAGAAGGGGAGGGGTCGTCACCTTCTCACAGGCTCCTATATTTCTCTGATTGTTTGTTGGATCAACCACAACCTTCAGATATAATTTGGGCATGGCTTGGTGTTACATCTCCGGACGATTACAACCCACCATATTCATTACCAGTTGCCAATGTAGTGAAAGTAAGTTTAGCTGCTACTTTATTCCTCACTAACACAGACTACTGTGGCCATGGCCAGCAACATCCACAAAAAACCTTATAAGAAAACTTCACATGCTGCCAGCTTTTCTTCTTTCTATAAACTACTACTACAAAATGCATTCACAGACCCTCAGGTAAAACTCTTCACTATCGTTTTATGGATAGATTGATAGATAAGTTGTTGTGAATATTAAAACAATGTGAAAACACAAAAAGATAAATTATGATTTTACCATTTATTACACATACTGTGGTTAGCAGAGCAGTGTGTGGGACATGAAACATCACGCACATCCATCCAATCTACTTTTCTTTAGTATTAAGTACTTTCTACAGGCGCTGCACTGGTATTTGAACACTTAAAGTGAGTGTTCTTCCTAAAAATAGGGCCTCTTTAAATAGATATTCAAATTCACTTGAACTAATTTAAAGCTACAGCAGAGGTAAAGTAAACTGTCCAGATGCCATCCATCTCCTTGCAGCATCTTGCCACAGGAAACAAACACATAGGCATTAACTATATGTATGACTAATTATTCTTATCTTAAATATTTAACCTGATAATCAGTAAAAAGAAAAAAGAGACCAATAATATAGGAATAATATAAAAATGATCTGTGATACTTAAATATAAAAGTAAAGAATTTGCTGGCCTACACATATAATCTAATTCAATTGCACAAATAAAACAATATCCTTTCCCATTTGCCTGTAAGCACCATGTTGTGTATGCAGAGACCTGAGTAAACACAGGTGTTACCAATGATATTAATTAGGATTCCATTTTAATCAGGTCAAACCAAGACAGGATGCTCCTATTGTGCATGTTCACTGGCAACGCGCCGCTTCATGAAGTACCCAATGCTAAGCTGATATTTAGGTCCTAGACATTGCCCTGAAAACAGAACCACACCTTTATGTGGCGCTAAAACAGTTTTTGGTGATTTTATCAACAGGATCAAACTCAATGCATGCAGTTGTTGTACTTCATCAACAGTCATTTATGTAATTTTGTAGTCTTCAAATTCAGCACAGAAAATAAAATTTGAAAGTAGGCAACTTTGTAAATTATATTAAACGGTGCCAATGCCGGTCATTGTGCCTCTATATAAATATGACTTATCATTATTATAGTAACTAACTGTTGAAAAATGACTAAAAGAGTAACTGGTGATTAGAATTACATTCACATGGTAGATTATTATCAAATTTATTCAATACAGCAGCTGAAATGATCACTTAATGGTGTCTGTGAAAGTTTGAAGGTGAGATGAAATAATGGTGCAACATGAGTGCCATTATCCATCCATTGGAGGACAAAAGTATTTGGTTGGGGAAGAGGGGAATTTTAAGACTGTAGTGGCACATGAGAAATTAGTTTGAGGTGAGAGAGGAAAATATATCCCCGGAGCACATGCCCTGTTTAGTTTCTGTTTGACCAAATGGCCTACATTAGGTGATATATTTAGCTATTTATAGAAGCTGGGGCAGGCAGGAAACAGCTGCCATGCATCAGGGTGACAGGCTGACATCCCTCATCTCAGCAGGACCTCCCTGCCAGACATACAGGAAGCTCTTCATACCTTAACTGAAATGGGACAGAGCCTCTTATCATTTGCACTGCATACAGAAACTAATAATCTACTGTATGGCAACATTTCAACAATGAAACTGGATTAATAGTGGCAGCCTGATGCTAAACCACACTTGTGCACTTTAAAGACATCTGTATTCTCCCTTAAAAAGTGGGAACAATGTATTTCATACAAGTAGGATCAGTGTCGATAATGAGGAGCTTTTATTGTCACACTGTAAACTAGAACAAATTTCCTCAGCCCTGACAGAAATGAGAGGATTCATGAACGGTGAACCAAAGATGTTGTCAAAAGCGCAGAATAAATATTCATGTCTTTGGCATGAAGCTGCTGCTAAAGGTGTTATGAATGGGCTGTAAACCAAGTTTCAAATAATGTTTTAGCAACAAAGTTTTATCACTCTCTCTGAAACTGATGGCAAACTACGCCTTCTGTCAGTCTATTAAATAAAAGTCTATTGATTTCAACACGCTCACGGGATATAAGATGGTAACTGGTGTTGACATCACACAATATAATCCAATGAAACTGTGTCACCATGAAATAAATGCATCCTACACAGCATTTAAGTGTAGGTGCTTTAAAAAACGAGGCTAGCTGTCAAGGTAATGGATTTCTCTCATTCTGCTGCACTTAATGTTTTGCTGAGAGGCTTTAAACAGCATAACTTTCTTTTTTAATCCTTATCTACGGTGATACCTGATCACTTCTGAGATGTGGTATCAGACGGGCAGAAGTTACATCGTTCTTTGAATTCTTTTCTGTTTTGTACACACAGCAGACCTGATGATTGCTGTTAGCTATAATCTCTGAATCTCTGCTGATGTTGCCTCGCTGGCTGAGGGGCATTTTGGATAAAGAGACAAATGTCAGGGGGAGGCACGCTCACATTCTGGCATTATGAAATGCTGGCACTGTTTCAAGACATTGTGTTTGCTATGCTGTCCTGTATGCCTGGGAGAAGTAATCAGCTCAAAGTGAGCTACAGCCTTCCTGAACCCCCCCCACCTTGCGCACAACTTTTTGCTCCCACGTCTGTGTTGCAATGCTGGATTTGTTTACCATGGTGACAGCGGTGTCTAAAAATAAAAGAACAACTGTTACTCCAGGACTCATTACACACCAATGCGGGGTGTAGTGTAATGTTCATAGAGGCATAGCAGACATTAAAAATGTTACCGCTCTGCATGAATACAAACAGCAGCTTGTGCTTTGTTTGCTGATTAGCTCAGTAGTTACAAAAGGTAACAAGTGCAAGGCCATTGACTTGCATATTTTCAAAGCTACAATTTATTACAATGACTTTTCCTGTAATGTCAATTTGACTATGAGTGTAATAGCTCATACATCCATTCATCATTGAGTTTCTGACCTTACAATGAAACCATGACCATGACGATTTTCTGTAAACATGGGACTATTCATACCAAGGGTGTCTTTAGTGGATGTTCTTAAACTTGTTGTATATTATATACAAAGACTTGGGTATTAAAAATGATTTCAGTTTAATGTCAGGGCAACAGGCAATTGGGTTCCATAGCAATTACATTTATACACTAGAAGTTGTAAAAGCACATAGTAGTTTTTTTCAATACATTTTGCTAGAAACCGCATGCTGGCTGACTTACATTTCTCTCAAATGTGTGTGTGAAATGTTCAGTGATAAAATAAAGTGTCATCAGTGGTGGATTCAGACCTTTTTGACTGGGGTGACCCAAGTGGGAAGTAGGAAGTACTTACACACACCATTCACAAGCAATAGACAAAGTTTATTTAAAAAAAAAACACTCAGCTCCCAGAACCACATGACGACGCATTAGCTGCAAAAAAATTACATGCCAAATCTCTACCCCCAAAGGAGCAAAAACAATTGCGTTCAGAGTGAGGAAAGAACTCTGCTCAGTCAGGAAAACAACCCGGAATATCGCCATCTCAATCACCATCTGTGCCTCTTATTGCCTAATCAACCACACACTGGTCGACCTGACCAGCTGTGACAAAACATCAGCACCACTCTACTAAGATTGTTCAAGACGGTGGAAGTCATCTTCAAAATGCTAAATGCAACAAATCTTCAGGGAGGATGAACAGGTCATGTTTGTCAACTGTGACAGCAAGTGGACTGAAATGAGGAGGTAATTCACTCTGAGGAGGGGACACGCTGACTTTTTTTCTTGGTGAGATGATGGATTATAATCTATATGCCTCGTGACCAGGTACAGGGGGTTCCGAAATATTGTAAATCTCATAATTGTAACCGTCTTTTAATGAGTGGCTACTAAGTCGACACTGGACCGCCAATTGAACAGCTAGTTTAGTTAAAGTACAAACAGAAAGCACATAATTTGCTATTTATAAAAAAAATAAGAAAGCACACAATTTGTTATTTAGAAAAAAATAACATCATCGCATTTCTTCCTGAGATAGTTAACTTGGAGCTTCCAAAGACAGTAGGGGTTTGCATTTGTCCAAAAAACATGATAGGCTAGGTATACAGATGCATTGGGTACAATAGGATTTAGAGACAATGCAATTTTTGAAATAATTCAATTCAAACTCTGCATGTTTCAATTTTATTCCATGAGACTTGGTTTAATACAATTTGATATGATATGATTTGATGGGATATGATATAATCTGACGAAGTTCCTTTATTGTAAGTAGACAATCATTTCACATTATCAATTAACATAAGTCAGTACTATAAATGTACCATTGCTTACCTTCAAATAGATTTATTCAAAGACTGGGAAAAATGTTTTGTTGACATGTGAATTCAGAAACATGTCTGTTATGTGTAATAATGTAACAAATTTTCAAAGTTCTGGAGAGGTCAGGGAACTATGAACTTCTGTTGTAGAATATTATAACAGTTTCCCGGCATTTGGCATTCCTTGTGCTAATTAACAACTATGTTATTTGCTGAGAGTTTAATGTGTGTGTGTGTGTGTGTGTGTGTGTGTGTGTGTGTGTGTGTGTAAATAAGTGAGAACAATAGCTATAGAGAGAGAGAGATGCAGACTCTGACCAACAGAGGGTTCAACAGCAACATGAACCTGATTCATAACTTTGTTTAAGGCCATGCTACATTTAGACCGATCCAGGGGTCACCAGAAATTACAAAAAATCTGTTTTTTCAAAACAGTTCAAATCAGTTATTTGTTATATCCCAAAAACACAGCATTTTAGCAAATCCTGATTTGTATTGCCCCGGGTTGGTGAAGTGGCATTTTACTATGAAAAAAATAGTAATCATGGCTTCTTTTGGTTCTCTGGTGCTGGGATAGAGAACAAACATTTGTGCTCATGTTGGCATCCAATTACTGAGCATCTAGCTTGGCTCTAACTGTTGACATGTTGACCTCCAGATACTTAAGTAAGACTTCACAATGGCGGTTGGCACAGATAAGTCTCTGAGCACAGAGGGGAAAGAGTGGGAGTGGTTTTACACATCCGAGGACAGACTATGCTAATTAATCCTGTGGTGAAGGCACAGAATTCAAACCTGTAGACCAGTGGAAGGTAAATAATGAAGAGCATTTTGCAATCTGCCTAGTCTAAGTATCTTGGGTGAAGGATAGCTAAGTATATAGGCAAGGAATATATGATTTTAATAATATGAGACCTAGTGTTCCAGAGGAGTGGCTGCATTGGGAATGAGCTCCTGAACATTTCTTAAAGCTTGGACTGAAAAGTGGGACATTTACAAAATATTCTTCAAATTATCGTCAGAAAGAACTATAAAGAAAATCTTTCTTATATCACAGAAAATTTATATAAAGATGTTAAGCTTGGAGGGAGTGGATTCGTCAGCCTATCAAAAAAAAGGAAAATGTGGCTCTTAACTCCCATCTGGCAAAAAAAAATATGTTTTTATTAATATTAAACAATAACTTAATAACTGAAAATGGTTTTCAGATTTCAACATTGGTGTAAGCAATGCAAAAAAATGTGGAAAACAACGGCTATGATCACATAGACAAGCAAGACCATCGCTGAATCCATTTCAGACAAAGACAAATATGACAAAGTACATGTGAAAAATGTGAAAGTTTAAACACCAATCCTCCTTCTACCAAAGGTGTAGGGATAAGTGTGATTAACTACATGATTTGCTGAGTGTTTGTGAAACAATGTTTACTTTCAAAACTGCTTCTTGAATATGTTTTTTACAATGTGAATTCTACATTTTGTTTTTATTAGCAACTTCACCTTCTATTCTCATTTCAGAATGAGTCTGGAAATATTCCAGGTGGGTTGATAAACATTTTCATTTATCTCTTTGGCCAAAAGGTAGTGCTTTACAGCTGTGTATTAGACAAGCCCCAAAAGCTCGATGTTATTTGATTTTGAAGTGCTAATAAGAGTGAGGAGCAAGTGAAAGAAGCAGACAATAAGCTATCTCCCACAACAGTAATGTTACAATAAGGTTCGTGTTATACCTCGCCCTAGACATTAAAATTTGATCAAATAAACTACCCCTTATACTTACCATTTGCCACCATTCCCAAATGTTTAATCTCGATCATAACTAGTTTAGCAACAAAGTTTTTTTCCCCTCAATTCTCATGCTTCACAAACAGAAACACACCTGAATGACCTCTATATATACAGGATATCAGAAAATGTAAATGTCCTTTGTTTCGCTGAAACTTGACTAAATCCTGGAATACCAGACAGTACCACTCAACTTGATGACTCTATTTCTGTATATCGATCTAACAGGACTCTGAAAAGAACAGAGAAAGACGAGTGTGTTTTATGCTGAATAAGTACTGGTATGACGGGAGGAATGTTGAATTGCTGTCTGGTTCCTTCTCACCTGATCTGGAGACAATCGAACTTTCCACATCAGTCCACCCTTTTCAAGATACATTAACTGCTCACTGGCTGGTGATCTTGATGCTGCTCTCATTGTTCCTGGAGACCTCAGGCTAACTTTCAAGAAGTTGATGCCTAACTTCCACCAAAAAATTGACTCTATTTACACTCTGGATCACTGTTACACACCATTCAGAAACTGTTACAGAGTGGAATCACTGCCCCCATTTGGGAAAAGTGAAACAAACATTGACGCATGCCCCCAGTTACCAAGAAGCTTTTGGCACAGAGTAAAAACGATGACATATCACATGCATCAAGAAATCCACCATCATTCCTGTGCCAAAGAAAACTAGACTAGCCTGCCTGAATGAATACGGCCCTGCAGTACTCACCTCTGCAGTGATGGAGTGCTATATACGGATGGCCAAGGATTCATATCTGCTCTTTAACACCCAGCACAAGTCTGCCTACCGTCCTAACAGATGGATGAATGAATGACACCATAGCACACACCCTACACACCACCCAGTACCACCCGGGTAAGTAAAGGCGCTGCAAATACTACAAAAGGACACCGTGCTGACAAATAGCACAAGCAACACGATGCAGCCTGTAACCCAGCACTGCAAAGCATATTTATGAAATAAACCACTTTTTGTAATGCAACAATCACTTTATTGGTTCTTAGAATTGAAATAGTTCTTCATATTATTTATTAATGAATATTGTCTTTTTACATGTGCAAGTAACTAAGTGACTAATTTCTCTTTCTTACTGAAAAGTAAATTGACATTATTATCACCTGACAAATCATTAGATGGTAAATTTTCTTCAGCATTATGTTTATATTTTCACCTTTATTTGTGCTTGTGATTGTAACTAAAGAAGAAGATACTAGGGCAGTGATTGGAGTTTTAGGGTTAGCAGTAGTTTTGGGATTTTCTTGTTGCTTATCTTTTCTTATGGATACTATCAATATTATGCTTTATTGTCTGTCCAGTTTTTTTGACTTAAGGGACTATGTTAAAAAAATGTGTTCTCTCACTTCTACATGTTATGTGTTGTGCACTTTTGGCCACAATCAATGACTGAAACAGCTTCATCTGCTGTACTGGATCAGATTTAGAGGAATGAGCTCTACATAAAGTCTGCCAATCTCAAAGTCTTGTATATTTTTGTAAGACATATTTATCACAAGCCTAACATGATAATTGGACCCTAATGAATCCAATTCTAAGCACAATCTAAACTGAAAGACTAAACAAAAAGAATCCACTTAGAATACCATTGTACATTTCAACAAAGTGATGAGGAGGCATTATGTGTGTCTGCATACCAATCTCCATGACCAGACATGCCATTTTCATCTGTATGTAAATGCTGACTATGCAAATAAGCCATGCAGTACCAGAGGAAGAGATAGCTGCTGGGCTTAGGTTTATCATTTGCACACTATTTGATCCACTGATCTTTTGGCATACAGATTACATCCAGTATTGGTTACAACATATCCGAATTAAATTTCAAGTTATTGTAGAACACGGTCAAATAATAGGCAATATTTCTGCATTTCATTCATTCACTCCAGCTGGGTCATTGTTTCTGGGCTGTAAGATTGGATGGTGGTGGAGTCAGGCAGAGCAAATGCTTTCTAACAACAATGCAATTGGGTGATGTGTTTTCTCACATATCTCCTTATTTCCTAATGCAGTGTTGCTGCATTCATTCAGAGTAACTTTAATCTTGTTCTGGAAAATTCCATTAATCTTTGACGTTGCTTGCAATACTAAGAAGACAAAAATGCTGAGCAGTGGAAAAAAAAAACACTGGTGCCATATTTTATGTCCTCACACTATGTTATACAGGCCCAAGTGCAGAACATGCCAGTCTATTTCCTTGGTAAATGCAGCACGTTCTAAGTGAATTAATGAAAAACATCTGACTGGTATGTTATTGGAGCTATCCCAAACACAGGTAGCGCCAAAAACCTTTAAGGTGGCGAGTCCAGTGGAGGGACATTTTGTCCTTGCCCTATGATTATTAATCAATCTGTAATCATCTGCAGTGAGGCACGCCTGCTTTAAGAGCCAGTTCACACACACATCCAAACACACAGACACACACACACTGACCTACCAGCTGGCTAATCTGTTTTACAGTAATTGCAGGTTGTGTGACCACAAATAAACTACCTTTTCTTTTTGACAATATATTCTTGATATATATATATTCTTATATTATTTAAAAAACAATGCCTATTGTTCTTGTTTTTTTTCCCAAAGATTCTTCAGTCTTTTGCGAGGATCGTAATCTCCCCCGAAGAAGCTGCCTGTTCCCAACCCTTGCTCGCACTCCTCCTCATTTGCATGGGCAGAATGCAGCTTGCACAGAACACATTTCAGTGCCAGGTTCCTCTCATTAAGTCACCTGTCACTTCCGGACTATTATACCAGCCTCATATTAACATCACCTCGCCTCCCAAATAAAGCACCTGAAGGGGAACAGTGAGCCTGCAGGCTAATGGCAGCCTACACGTCTCACATAAGCCATTTCTGCTGTACACAGTAATACATCAATGCACATAATGGATTGCTGATTTTCATAATGTGCATAACATACACAATGCCAAGTGGTGTAATGTATTCTACTGAACGCAAAAATTATACCCAGTGCAGTACATGATCAAACACACCAAATGTTCTCACTGACTGTCTTATTCACTTGAAGAAGAAAGATAAACAAAGTGAAAATCAGCATGGTAACTTACTCCATCACACGAGTACTATATTATCATGAATGCATTTGTTATCTCTTGGTTGCAGATGCAATAAAAGGCCCTCCAGATTGTTCCTGTACATTATGTTTGACATGCAGTGAAGGGTTTGAACTTCAAAAAGCTTTGCTCCGCGCTGCACCACACCTAACCATGAAGTTAAGGCTTTGCATGTAGCCTTTGATTGCCATGGGGTTGAGGTGTCAAACTGGCAAGCATGATAATGGTTATACTTCTGCTGGTTTATGGGCCCTACAGTGACCCTTGTGTCTGTTAACCTTGCCTCCGATGTGTTATAAATCCTACCCTGAGAGGTTTATAGGGCTCACTTGTCAAGCCTTTCCAGTCGTATTTGGTGGGTGGAGCTGTAGCACAGACAGAAGACATGGTGATAAATTCTGCATCTGTTGAGTGACCGTGCATTTGGTGCACTGTAAGGAATATAATAGTATGTGTCCAAACAAATCAGTAATTCAAATGATCATCCCGCTCAGCATTTTCTGGAGGCAGTAGCTGAAAGAAGGATATTGATATGAGGATTGGTGAGAAAATGTGTGAGTGTTTTTATGTCAGAACTGAGGGCATGTTACATCTATCAAAGATATCTGTTTGTGTCCAGGGGAACATGTGTATCGCTGTGCCAGGTTAAACCCTGTCCTCCTCACTCGTCTTCCCCTGTGGGTTGCGCTTGATTTCCACCGTTTTCACAGCTGCTCTCAGCAATGCACTCCATTACACCTTAAATCACTTAAAAGATCTGAAGCACCAAAAACTCCCTCTGAAGGTAATTCACCCTGACTGTGTGGATCATCTTGACAAAACAAGAGCATCCAAACATTGCAAACATCTGACTCCCGTCTAATAAATTGCAATGCTATTTTCATGCTGGAATCTACCACTAGGCATAAATAAACTATATTTATATATTCAACATTGGTATAGTTTTCCAAGATATTTGCAAAACACAATACCACAGATAAAAAATGCATATTTTACATCCAGTCACCCAGTTTTTGAAGAGATTGGCAGGAGTTCTCCAACAGACACAGATTCCTCTTTGTTGGGGACCCGAAGAGGAGCCACAGAGATTATGCTCAATAAATAAGGAAGGATAAGTAGGTCTTGTCCTGTGTTTGGTGGCACAGAGCAGTAGACACACAGAGGCGTGACACACAGCTGCACAGTGCTATTGATTCTCCGCTGGTCTCCAGGCACCCTTCCCTTTCATTCAGGCTGCCTGCCAAGTGGCTCTGAACAGGAGCCCCTGCTCTCCCAATGTCTGCACGTCTGCTTAGGCACAATCAATGGGCCATTAGCAGGGGGGAGGACGCATGCCACTGTCTTTACTTCCACAGGGTGTGAGTCAGGGAAATTGAAAAATATATGTGGTGGAAATGCATCATGATACATATAGCCATGAAGCATCATTGACTCTCTGAATGAAATGAAATGCTTTAAAAGGCTTCAAATGGAGGTTCCAGCCAGTAGCGCCTCTGCATGGCTTTAAAGAGCCTATTTACCACAGAATAAAAAGACTCCCCTTTTCACATCTTAGATAAATAACTCTTTGTTAGAGGTGGATCATTTCTTTTACACACTGCGCTCTGAATCAAACCATCAGAATATCTCATTTTCCCTGATCAGAAAGCTTTTGATGGTTACTAGAACAATAGATAATTTCCCCTCTTCAGACAATGACAACCACAATTCTATTCCACTACAGGAATATATGCGATATGTTTTTTAAAAGCAGCCCACAAGACAATGATCGATCATGAGACGGAACAGGTTTTGTCTTTCTGTGGGGGGTATTCAGCCTCTCCAACGTGGTCCACTATGCAGCATTCTGCACCACTGTAAGGCTTCAGTTCAGGTTGCAAATCTGTCAGCCTGGCTGTCATGGTTCACAATAGAGTGACAAAAACAGCCCCATTACCAAGGACATTTCAGTTTTGTTCTCGCACAGCGGAGCATCCAAACATTAAATGCATCTCAAGCAACATAAAAGAGGATTCCGAGATGAATGCAGCAAATATCTTTGTTGCTCCCCTAAGATAAATAATGCACCCTCTTACACAACTCATTTTTCGTCTGCGCTATGAATCTGAATGGAAAGTAAATGCAGTAGCGTTACATTTGAGGTGGCAGCTTCATTCACCGGATTAGGCGTATCACTAATTATCCTCTTCTTGGTCATTTTGAGGATGAGCTACCACTCGACTGGTATTGACTGAGTGCAGGAGAAAGCTTTGCCATTAGGAAGGCAGGTAATCCACTGACTCACTGCAGCATAGAGTAAAGTAAGGTAGTCATTGTCCATATCTTCTAATGATAACTATTATTATAATAAATATGTTCCCTCAGAGTAAAAACAGATAATCCTGTTTTTTTGTGATGATGCATAATTATCCAACTATAAATCAAATTACAGTTACATGTAGCTTTAAAATCTCTATTAACAGAATTAAATCTGACACCTCTCTCAAACATACACACAGATTTTGAGGCAATCTATTTTTGATGTGGTGGCTATGAAACTGAAAGACAGCATTATTTTAACAGGATCTCATTCCCGTGTCACCAGAGAAAAAGAGGGTAACAGTGGCTGGCTGAGTAGCTGCAGCAGAGTGCAGCTACTCAGCTGCTCAGAGAGCTTCACAGACACACACATACACACACACACACACACACACACACACACTACATTAACAACGATCTTATTATTATTCACGACTTGTACTGTACAACTTGCAGCCAGGCAGCCAAACGCCACGTTCAGTACAGGTTAATTTATACCGTTAAAAAAAACAAACGACACCCAGGCGGCCACAAGTTTTCAGCACCTTGGAAAGCGCAGCAGCAGCAGCCACGTCGCCCACAGAACGCTGAGCCCGCTGAATAATGGCAATCATAACAATAATAATAATAACAACGCACGCGCTAGTGCACTCATCAATACACATTAATTTGATGTAATCTTCTTAACCGCGTTTAATTATTTTATGCTGCATCAGCACATAGTAGGAGCTGGGGTTGTTCACGAGCATAAAATTAGCCCCCAAATACTAGACAGAGAGAGAGAGAGAGAGATAGTTTGTTGAATATGATTTAATCACTTCATGCGTGTTTATGCGGCATGGTGCATTTCTACTATAACCTCTCCTGTAATTGTTTAATTGGCCAGATTGTCTTCACCTTTTCCAAATAGCGCAAAAAGGAGTCTTAACCTTCGGGTGTTTGTCGTCGCTGTTGGTGGGGTGCAGGGTTCATTGATAAGCAGTGAATGGAAAACTGAAGAAAAGAAAAAAAACAGCCTTACGATTGGCTGCGTGTCGTTAATAAGCCAAATAAATGCACACCTGTGGCCGCATCTGTGCCATTATAGGCCGCTACTTCATCTTAATTTACCCAGGTTATTCCTTAAGAAAATATATGGGTTGATTAGCAGATGGCGTTAATGTGAATATAAGAAATAGTGGTGTGTTTTTTTTCAACTGTGATTATGCAAATGAGGGGTATGCTACTAAAGCCCGCATGGCTTTATTGTCTTGTTTGCAGCCACCTACCCCAGTGTTGTCATGGTGACAATGGTGTACCAAAACGCCGCAGGGATACTGGTGAACTTGCTGGCTGTGGAGCCTTTCTCTGCATAAAACATGACTGTCGCGAAGATAATGATGGCCATGGTGAGGGAGAAGAGTAGGAAGCCCAGCTCGGAGGCGCAGCTTTTCAAGGTGTAGCCCAGGATGCGCAGCCCCGCGGAATGCCGGGAAAACTTGAAAATCCGAAAGACCCTAAAGACCCTCAGCGTGACGAAGGCGCCGCTCACCTGGTCGTTGTCGGTCATGACCAGGCCGATGTAGTACGGCATGATGGCCACCACGTCTATGACGCTCATCACGCTTTTCATGAATTTGTAGCGGCTGGGAGCGGCAATTAAACGGAGGAGATACTCTACGGTGAAGATCATGACGCACGCAGTGTCTAAACAAAAGAAGGCCAACGCGTATCGGTCGCCGCAGGACATCTCCTTTGACCTGTTGGGAAGAGTTCCGCACGGAACCGTCTCCACCACGTTGGCCATCACCGATATGGCGATGAAAAAGCCGGTGACATAGTAGAAGACCAGCGCCAGGGTGCTGGTGTGAGGGTTTTCGAAAGCCCGCCACAGGTACTCCCGCGACGTCAGGTTCACCGGCGTGACGTCATTGCTGATGTCCATCTCCTCGTCGTCTTGAAGCCGCTCCGCGTTCTCGCGCCTCCGGTCCTTGTACTCCTCGTAACAGCAGTCCCCAATGATCTCGGGGATTATACCGAAAAACGCGAGCTCCTCGTCGTACGCCGATATGCACTCTTGGCGCGGGTAGTGCAGCTTCCCCGTTCGGTAGAAATTCAGGACGTGTCTGAAGATGTCGGGGTCACGGTCAAAAAAGTACTCGTTTGTCTCTTCGTGGAAAAAGAAATCTCGCTCAGTGCTGCCCAGCAGAGTGTCCGGGTACCTTTCCAAAGTGGTTCGCCACGTCTGAAACTTGGTGCCGCTCACGTTGAGGATGATAAGTCCGTCCTGGGCTTTCCTCTTGCTCTGGGGAGGGATGGGCATCGGGGTGCTGGCCACGGGCATCCATCCGATGGCCGCCGCTCGGGCGAAGGGGAGCCATGCCGCTACACCTGCTGCCATACTGACCTATAATTCTGAACACGACCCCCACTCCTGGTTAGCACAGCGCTACGGCTCAGGGGTGAATCGCATCTGCAGGAGGAACGGCAAAACGGTTGGGTTCATGAAAACAGGTGCAAGAGAATGGAGAGGAGAAAACACACAAAGCCATTGACTTGTACTGACACTGCGCATAGCACTGTTGAATATCTCTCTCAAGCCCTGTCCACAGTGGAACAGTTCAGTTTTGGAAGCCCTTTTGTTGTGTACGGCAGAATAATATATATATATATATATATATATATATATATATATATATATATATATATATATATATATATATATATATATATATATATATATATATATATATATATATATATATATATATATATATATATATATATATATATATTATACTATATATAGTGGATAGTGAAAGCAATCAGCACGGTTTTTATTGAATGAAAATGGAGAAAATGGAAGTAAAATAAACCACCCACCTTATGGAAGGCTGCTCTTAAAAACTGCATCCACAGAGAGTTTAATAGAATACCTATCTTCGGGAGAGAATACTTGCGATTCCGCCACCCATCGATCTGTTACTGCAGCCAGACGACGGAGGAAAACAGGATAATAACGTCGCATCAACAAGTTAAACAATTCAAGCGGCAGTTTCTCAGCAGAAAGTGGCGATTTATCTGAGCGTGATTTTTTATTCCTTTTTCCTCCCTGTCTCTTTCTACACCATCTGCAGGGCAACGGTGCTTTATTAGCGTGCGGTTTTCCTTCCCGTTGCAGCTACTCCTCAAAAAAAAAAACTCCTGTTCCTACCGTCGACTGCAAGACCACCCTCCCCCCTCTTCACCACCAAAGCCCCGACTGTAGCGAGAGGAGGGAATAATATGCAGAGAGAGGAGTGGTCCTATCTGCACCCAGAAATTCCTCTGCTGCTTCACTGTTGGGAACTGATCAATGCGTAATGCTACCAAGGCAGCGTCTCTAACACCTTAAATTAATGCACATGTTTCCATGAACCCTCAACTAATATTTACGAAAATATAACACAATGCATCATAAGGAATATCCTAAATGCATTGCAATGATTGTATCACAATCTCACCATACAACAATGCTGCTATATTTACAATTATATTCTTATTGCACTAGCCATTACATTACAACAACTACCTCATTATGCACATAGCTGAGACAATCAGTCTTGTCTTGTCTTGTCTTGTTGAATTTGTCTCTCCACACCCTACTACTTATGTTTTTTCTTGGGGTACTTATGTCTTGTCCTGTCATACCTGTTTGTTTGTTTCTAGTTTAGCAAGACTAGGCAAAAGTAGCCTTTAGCTACTGCACTTTACCATTGTAGTTTAGGATTGTCTCATCTTGCGCACCTGAAACGCAATTTCGATTCCTTTGTATGTCAAGTACATGTGAAGAAATTGACAATAAAATTGACATTGACTTTGACCTAGACATCTTGGCATTTATACATTAAAGTCAGTTTCATTTTTTTCACCCCCACCTCATTGTACTCCTAATAGTAATAGCATACAATCTGAGAAATCATAGTCAGAGCAATCATTGTTTGCTGTTATGTAGCCATAGCATTTTTATTATAGGATACCATTTTACCGTCAAAATGTTTTGATACCGTAAGCCTTATTAGTTTTTGTCTGAAGGGAAATTAATCCAAAAATGTGATCAATAGGCTTTTGTTTCTCAAATTGCCTCATTCTGTGATGCTGTTCAACAGAGTTGCACAGCTTAAAAGGTCAACATCATGGGGCTACACTGCTCTACTGACATTTTCCCAAATAACCATAATCAATGAAATGCCTCTTGTGCTCAACAACACAAACACTCTTCTCAAATTTGCAAGGGAGTTCACTATAAAGCATATATTCTTGGATCATATCAGGTATCAGGACATGAATAGACACTAAAGAGCATGTTCCCAACCCAGATTTTAACTAGTCTATGATTAACCGTTTTTTTTTGTTTTTGAGCACCATGGCCAGCACCCAAACTTCCAATATACCATGTTTTCAGAGGTAAGCTTCCCATGCCTCATGGGTGCCTGCAGGTTACAGCTCCCTGGAATCTTTACCGCTGTAGTCAATCAGCTATAGATCTCGCCCAGCTTCAGCTGAGCACACAGGGGTTCAGAGCCATGCTTTATTACACACAGCTGCTGAGCTTCTAGAAAATGGATGGCCTCTCTCTTACCATTAACCCAGACTCTTGCTGCCACCCTGAAAAAAAAGTGTAGAGTACTTTCTCTTTGGTAAATGTACTGCAGCTGTTGGTCTTATCCAAAGTACTGTAATTTGCAACAAGTGAGTAGGAAGCGGTTCGGTGTCTGGCTCAAGGACAGTTTGATGGGATAAGTGGGTGCTGATGGACACATTAGAAGCTGCACCAGTCAGACCTGTGGCCTTTTGCTTTCCAGATCTTCAGCCAGTGATCTACATTCATACCCAGCCTCTGGCACAATGCTGAGTTTTGTAGGATGAATATACAGGATTGTCAGAAGTCCCATTAGTGTTTTCTGAGCATGTCAGAGCACACACAGTGTTCACTTTGAGTAACCAGGCCTACTAAATATCCCAGTGGTTGCCAAATGGCACTAAAACAGGGCTGCCATTGGAGCTAAAGCCAGACTGTATAGCCCAAAATCACAAATCACAGATTTGGCCCAAAGGGCTTTTCATTTTGAACAAAAGCAACACACTATCTTCTATCCTTAGACCTACACATTATACACGGAAACACTCCCTAAAAACCTTAACCAGGAAAAAAAAGCGAAAGAACCCCCAGGAAGACAAACAGAGGAGGATCATTTTTCCAGAATGGACAGGCTGCAATAGATGATTTGGAAAGAAGAATAGAAACAATACATTTAGAACAGGAAAAGATATATATGACAATAAATAGAAATAGCAAAAGTAAATTGAATTGTGGTGTAAGTGAAGGATAAGGTGACAGGATCCATTGCAGCTTCCAGGTGAACTAGGACAACAGAAGATCCTTCAGTGGCTGCACTGCAGCATGTTCTGAGAATGAGATATAAGCTTCTTTAAAATGGAGAGATTTAACCTATTCTTAAAGGTAGGAAGAGTGTCTGATCTCTAGAATAACACAGGAGGGCGAGTCCACAGAAGAGGAGCCTAATAGTTGAAGGCTCTGCCTCCTGTTTTAAGTTTTGAAATTCAGGGATACCTCTAATAAGCCTGCATTTCGGGAGCATAGAGTTCTCACTGGATAAAACAAAGCTATCAACTCCTTTAGGTAGGATGGAGTCTAACCGATTAAAGCTTTGTATATGAAAAGGAGGATTTTGAATTTTATTCTCCATTTCACAGGAAGCCAGTGCAGAGAGGCTAACACAGGTGAGATATGATCCCTTTTAGTACCTGTTAATATACATGCAGCTGCATTATGGATGACCTGTAGAGTCTTTAACGACATTTCGGTGCAGCCGTAAAATAAAGAGTTACAGTAGTCAAGCCTGGAAGTAACAAATGTATGGATATGTTTTATTTTTGTAATTTTTTTATAGACAGGAAGTGTCTGACCTTTGCTATGTTGCCTGGTGAAAGAAGAATAAGATTAATTTGGGCAGTGAATGACATACCTTGATCAAAGATGACTCCCAGGTTTCTTACAATGATGCCAGAGGCCAGGGAGATGTCATCCAAAAAAGCTATATCACTGAATATTGGAGTTCTCAGGATTTCAAGCCCAAGCAAAATAACTTCAATTTTGTCTGAAATAGAAGGCAGAAAGTTGCAGGTCATCCAGGATTTTATGTCCTTAAGACAAGTTTTGTTAGATGGTTTGCTTAATCTGTCTTAATTAACAGATATAGTTGTGTATCATCCATATAACAAGGAAATAATAGTGTGCCTAAATGGTGAAAAGTATTGGTCCAAGCACAGAACCTTGTGGAACTCCATGAGTAACTTCTGTACAGATAGAGAAAACTTTATTCACATGAATAGATTGGGAAAAGTTACAGCAATATGACTAAAACCAACTTGATGCAGTCACACTAGTTACAAGGCAATTGTTCTTTAGCATTTGTATATTTAATACTACTTAAAAAAAGGTAAGCAAATTGTCGTAAGCATTCTGTACTTCTGATATTTTGTAGAAAACACTTCCTTTTGGTATATGGGGAAATTAGAATATTTGGCAGCTTTTAGACTTACATCCCCAAAAATTTGACTGTTATTTGGTCAATTTTCTAATTACTTAAATTACTTTAATTTATGAGCAAGTGAAGATAGAGATCTCATATGTTTTCCTTTCAAGTGGACAACTGGGAATTTGCATGTTTTAGTTCTGTATTGCTGGTCTGTGATGTTGTGGGATGGTCAGTATATATCATGTGCTGACAGACTTTTATAAACATGCTCTATTCCAAGAAGTTCCAAGGACATTTAAGATGATTAGTTACACAGAGCTGGGCAGATGATATTATTACATTGTCCATGTGTTTATAGATTTACTTATTGGATCAATTAATTAGGATGTGTCCTTAACAAGGATGAGCAACTCATCCTTTTTTGTGGTATTTTGTGTGGACATAGATTCAAAGATGGAAATCAGCAAACTTATCCTAGAGTAAATGCATTAATTGAAATAGTTATTTTGATATTCATTGGCTTCCAGTAGCAATTATACACGATCAATCTTTTCATCCAGATACTGCTTGCTGACATTTTCAATCAATGAAATGACACTGAAGCCTAATCGATTTATATTGTCTATCAAGATTCATTTTTAAACACATTTTAAGTGTGTTTAGTGTTGTAACACAAAGTCAGCCACCAAAAACAAACAACATCCTGACTTTTTTTTTGCATTTGATCCATTGACAGTATGCCCATCCAGTGTATTACATTGGCACAGCTCTCACTGCTTTCTGTATTCTATATTTAGTCAGGTCCAGCTCAGTGATTGAGATGATTAAACAGATGAGTCTCCTTCACTGGAGACATGCCAGGGCTTTTTTAAGGAAGAAATGAAGGGGCAGTTGCCATTTGATTCGGGTCATCAGAAGAGAAACTTTAAATATTTGAAGCTATTGAAGCAATTTAGTTATTTTAAGGCAGAAATAACAGTAGAATGAATTAATCATATACAAAACAAATATTTGCTTTTTATGCCTACAATGCATTTAAAGATGATCTTATATAGGCCAATGCTTTCGGGCTGGGTAAGTAGAGGAACTAGTGGTCTAATTTAACCTGATAATAAACTTGTTTTTTTATGGAGCTTTTCAATGAGAAAGCAAAGTTCATGGCAAACGATAAAAGGGCAATAAATAAAAAGACAATAGGATAAGCAGTAAAAACCCCAGAAAGGGAGAAAAGGGGTAGAGAATGAGAGAATGAATAAAACAGGCAAATTACACATAGTACCCTAGTACCCCAGGCCTGGAAACACCCTGGCATGTTTTATGACATGCTGCTAATGAAGTCGTGAATCGTCCTCATGACCTCTGGGCACAATGACATGCTGATATCCTCAGGTGAACAGCCAACAGCCACACAGCCCAACTCCCACCACGTCATCTCCCTCAGCTGCCTTTGCCTTTCCTCAGCTCTAATGAGTTATTGACCCCCTGCGGATGTGTAAAATAGAGTAGGTCTCCTTGGTTCTTTATTGCATATAGCAGCTGGTGTGTTTGTGTCTGCGGCTCTGTGTCCATGTGTGTATGTGTACATAAGCATGCTCCTATGTGTGGAGCTATTTATATGTGTGTGTTCATGTCTTTGCACTATATACTGCAGGAAAGGGAGCTGCTGGGAGTGGGTAGCGGATATTTGTACTTGAGGACAGTACGAGTAGTGTTATCCCTGTCAGGATTGCAGGGATAATCTATAATTTAACAACTGCTGGTTGTCAGAAAGCTACAAATAGGCCATATGGATATGTGTCTATATCTATGTGTGTATATCTACCTATTATAGCATTAGAATCACGTTAATTTTTGCGGCTTCACTCTTTGCTGGCACTAGACACAACTGCCAACATGGGTTGGAAAAAAACAAAACAGAAAATGACTGTTTAAATGGCATTACTCATTAAATGATTCTATTATTTATACAGTGAATTCTGGATGGAAAACAATGAGATAGGAACAAGTGTTCCACCCACTCACATGTTTTTAATTGTTTTTCCACCTAGCTCCTTCATAGCTCTTGTCATCTGGTGAAGAGGTGTAGAAGGGATCAGAGGGATAGATAGAGGGAGGTGCTTGTGCCTATAGCTAAAGCACATACAGTAACTGCAGAATTTGTCTGGGGCTTTGAGAACTCAGCAAGTAAAGTATATTTCAAGATCAGCCATGGGTCCTTTAACTACCACTGCACAAGGACACATCAGCTGGAAAATGTGACTCCATGAAACTAAAACTGAACTACACTTTCCTTCACCTTGCCCTGTCACTTCAAATTTGCAGCATTTATCTTGGCCTTGAAGCAGTGCAGAAAAATACAGATGTGGGTTTGTCTCTTGTGTAGTTAAAAGACACCATGGCACCTGACTAGCAAATCCTTGGTTGCATCGCATTGTTTACACACACACACACACACACACACACACACACACACACACACAAACACACACACACACACTCACACATATGAGCAAATAAATAAATTGATGGAGTTTAGAATGTGCATGCAGGAGAACACAGAACATTAATTAATTAATTAGATCCTGATATAAATATAAATATGCAAAGTATCTATTAGTGGGGAAGCACACTTAAATATAGGAAGGGTGTCTGCCCCCCGGACTGAAACTGGAAGACGATTCCACAGGAGAGGAGCCTGGAAGTTTTAATTCTAGAAATTCTGGGAACTTCCAATAAGCCTGCATATAGTGAGTGTAATGTTCTCGATGGGTGATATGGGACTAAGAGAACCCTAAGGTAGGATGGAGTCTGACCGTTGAGCGCTTTATAGGTGAGAAGCAGGATTTTGAATTCTATTCGAGATTTCACAGTAAGCCAGTGTAGAGAGGCTAATACAGGTGAAATATGCTCCCTTCTTCTAGTGCCAGTTAATAAACATTCATCTGCATTCTGGATCAGCTGGAGAGTCCTTAGAGACTTTTTGGTGCAACCGGACAGTAAAGAAATGCAATAGTCAAGCCTGGAAGTAAGAAATGCATGGATAAGTTTCAGAGATAGGACGTGTCTGACCTTTTCTATGTTGCAGAGGTGAATGAAGGCAGTCCTAGAAATAACACCAAGGAAGCCCCTACTTACTTAGGTACCATGGTATCTTCAACCCCCATTGAGTCTGAATCCAAAGGATTGCATGGCAGCTCCTCATCACTGAGGACAAAAGGGAAGAATACCCCCTATTGGCCCACTTAGTTTTCCCAGGTGGTTTCCCATCTAATATTAATCACACATTAGCTCTTTAAATCTACACTACAAGATCACACCGCTTTACTTTATTTTTACACTAACATAGTTATTTTGAAAAAAGAATCCTAATTATTTTACTAATGCATATTTTCATGTCGAAAATAGGTTTTATTATTATCTATTAATATAATATAAGCATGACCATAGGCTATTCTCTCATTGGGGTCTGAGTTAGCAATGACAGGTGGCTCCTCACACTTACAAAACAGAAAGAGTACATTTCCAAATGGGCCTTCTTTGAATAAACCAACCACTCACACTGGGGATATATGCAGTCACTTAATTGCCTGAACAATCATTAAAACTTAATAAAGAGACCTTTTAACGGTCTTACACAGTGGAAATGTAACAGCTTGTGCCTGCTTTAAAATCTCCGCTGCTGCTGGTTGGTGCGAAATGTATTCTGGGACACTTGTCTGTATACTGCAGTGGGAACAGCCTGATGAATATTGCATATTGAATTGTTCATTTAGAAGGCTGTATGCAGTATGTAGTATGTGGAAGGCAGCTCCCATATTATGTTTCACTTAGAAAATGTGAACATATATATATATATATATATATAT
Organism: Eupleurogrammus muticus; assembly: GCA_036785175.1. Lineage (NCBI taxonomy): Eukaryota > Metazoa > Chordata > Actinopteri > Scombriformes > Trichiuridae > Eupleurogrammus > Eupleurogrammus muticus. The sequence continues at coordinate 26,098,413 of JAYKQN010000010.1, read as the reverse complement.
ATATGGTTGGGGTGAGAGGGTGAGGGTGGTTCATTCATTATTAAATAATGTGCAACTAATTTTAAGAGACTGACTATGCAGCCATATAGTAGACTTGACCTAGTCTTGTCTACATTGTCATATACAGTCGGATGACCTGTAGTTTGGAAACTTGGGAAGAGGCCACCCATTGTACAATATCTGCATTGTGTTAACATTTTCAATATTTAAATATATGGCTTTGACATGTTCACACTATCTGTGCAAAAACAGTTTCTGTACACTAATGTGATAGCCAGGAAAAGGCAGAAATAGTAGTGTAAAGTGTAGTGTTCATGTCAAGATCAGATTAGACAACCAGGGCATTGAGTTCCTTGCCCTTCATTGGTACACATAAATTTGTATGATGGTTATGTCGGGGCACATGGGATTGCATCCAAGAGAGAAAAAATATGATCTAATCTGCCTCAACATTAAAATCAGATTTGTTTGGCAGATGTGAGGTATTGTTTTACTGGATTTTGTTCAGAATGTCATTGGTATTACAGCTGATTGCCATATAAATCTCTCAGCTGGCTCAGACCTATTTTTGGGATATGTTTTCTGTTTCTTTTTAGATGAACCCTACAAGGTTGGATATTCATTAATATTCTAAAGTTTAGATCATCAGTGTTTCATGCTTTCTCTTTATTATTTCTAAAGAGTCTAAAATATACTACTTTTAGTCATGTCATTCAGCTCTTCTCCAGAGTGACTGTCACTGAGGGCTATGCTGGGATAATCATTCAGAACCCAATTATGTTCCAAACACAAAACATACAGACAAAAATATTGCAATGGTGAATTTCTACTCTAGGCTCTCAGGAATCATGATCAACAAAAACTGCTTAATATATCAACGAATAAAATGATGATTTAAAACACATTGCATATATATATTGTATTATTTTAACACTAGTTTTGATAAAGGTAACGGACGTGGTTTAAAGTCTCCTGAGTTGTATCTTTAGTGTAGATAAGCAATAAGATTCATTAAGCTAAGAATAAAGTATACCATCAAAAAAACCCCAGAAAAGTCAGAATCAATCAAAACAATATTTGCAGTATTCAAAACAGTATTCCTTATTCATTCTTTATCACTACATTTCTGGGTATATTCACATCCTCCATCCATTTTACTTATTTGAAAAGTTTCTGAATAAAAGCAAATCTTATCTTATACATTTTGAAGTGTCATGTAACATTTCATGTTAACAGTACATTAAGCCTAGCTTAAACAAAAATTTCATACAATACAAATATCTACAAATAAATAGTTTTAAAATGTATCTCATGGTTAGCCATGCATGCTTACGTGCTGACGTCATTTGTCAGGACTAGCATTGGCTGGCCTGACCAGTGACATTTGCTTTCCCACCATGTGGCCCCTGTACTTTGAGGCCAGATGGCTGGTGATGCATCCAAAGCAGACAACACACAAACACCCATACACCCATGCAAGTATATATATATATATATATATATATATATATATATATATATATATATATACACACAACCAGAAAAGCATACATTTACATAAGCACACACATACACACAGATTGCCCACAATCAACCTTCCCTTCACTCAGCATAGGAAGAGTAGGGGGGGGGGAGACAGATCGATTTGTCACCTAATATAATTTATAAAGTCCTGACAAAATGCCAGAAAGTAAACTTGGGAAAAAGTGGATATATTATGATTGGAGCCTGGTAGATCAATGCTTTCCCCTCTCTGTGAGGCTCAGCTTATTTGTTCAGGGTGAAATATCATCAAGAATCCACAGCACACAACTCTTCCACCTCCTCTTTATCTGAGCTGCAAAATTTGTTTCTCTTGTGTTCTCTGTCTCATGTCTCTTGTCTTGTCTTTTTTCCTGCTTCCACGCTTTCATCCCATTTGAAGAATTATTCAGGTGTCTGTGAATACAGCATTTACTGCAATGTCCACTGAGCTGGAATTTGTCAATTTGTCAGGAACTTGTCCTTGTGCATATATGTCCATTTCACTTTTCATATAATCTCACAGGAAATTATATGGACAAGTGATGACAGGTAACAGACATAAGAAAGCCCAGTGCTAGCTCTCTTAGCATACTTCAGTATTTATACATTGCTTTTATTGTGTAACTTATCGCATTATAGATCCATTATTTTATGAGAATTGAACCAAAGCAAAACTAAATTTGATCAAATAAAAGCACACTTGGCTTCTCTTAGCATAAAGACTTCAAATAGGAGCAACAGCTGCATAGCCATCTTCTGTCCCAAAGTAAGACAATCCAAAGCACATAACTGAACATATCTCATGTGTTTAATCTGTACAAAACAACAATTTGCATCTTGGATTTCTTAGCTGGGAACAGTAACTTCTTGGAGTCTCTACTGGTTGCTTGGCAACTGCCCAGATCCAAGAAACAGTTCAACACATAACCCTGTAAAACAATTAATTAATTAATGTAATTAATTAATTGTAACAAGAAATCTTGTAGAAGCACCTTTAGCTGTGAAAGTGTTCAGACTGAATGTGTAAAAGACAGGTCAGCTATAGCTAGGCTCTGTGTCATAAACTCAATTGAAATTCTACTGAGTGCCCAATTGACTTACCCGTTTAAGAAAATCTTTACATACAATCTGGTACAGCTCGAAGATAATGATGTATTTCAGTCTTGCAGAAAGAGCAATATAGCAAATGAATGGGTGAGTTGCAATGAAGAACGAGATAACCTGCCTATTAAAGTAAAAATAAAGGGTTCTAGGTCATCAGCTGCAGAGCAGCTGCTCTTGGTGTCAGTTCAATTTAAGAGGGGGTGGACCATCCTTTGAGACTTTTGTAATTAATCAAAGTCTCCCTTTAAACTCAACTATTTCACGTTCAATTTTATCTGCTTGTCTCCCATGTGTAAAGCCCTTGTGTGATGTGAGCCCATATCTTAATTACTCTCAGATCACTGATACACCCCCTTCACACACACACATACACACACACACATAAACACACACACACACACACACACACACACACACACACACACACACACACACACACACACATCGTCCTGGTATCTCTCGAAGAGACAGAAAATCATTGTACAACTGAGCAGATAAGTCCCTGTGCTCCCTTTAACAGCCCCCCTAGCCAAAGCACATCTGACAGTGTTGTAATGACAGACAGGCGGCGAAGAACCTTGTTCCAATAATTCCTCAGCTACATACTAGTAATGAGCTCCTCACAGCCTTGATGGATTTCAAATTGAGCCCCTGCAAAAATATTATAATTTTAAAGCAGACATACATCATTGATATGTTACTAATGGCACTGGCTGCTATATAAGCCTAACCCCACCACTATACATGTTTCCCAAGTTGAGTGAAGGATCATTATCAAACGTGTGCTTGGGCATGGGAATGTACATTTGTGAGCATTTACCAAAGGCGTGTCCTCTTTTTTTATAATATACTAATGCAGTGAATGACTGACTCTAATTCGATGTCATGTCGGACCCAATGCAACATTTGAACATGTATTAGCTGTGTTCCTATACCTATTTCTTTTTTGGCCTTTGCAGAAGCCAGGCATATAGTCACCTCTGCAATGATCAGAGAAAATGATATTTTCTTCACACAACTGTGTAGCAACATTAGACTCCAATATCATCATTAGGTGTGTGGACGACACAGCTGTGGTGCGTCTGATCAGATAATAATGAAAAGGCCTACCTGTCTCACTGGTGTCAGATCAATAAACTTTGTCTGAATGTCAGCAAGACTAAGGAGTGGATAGTGGACTTAAAAAACTACAAACCCTCTGCGTCAACAGGTCTATGGTGAAGAGGGTGGACAGTTTCAAGTAGCTTGGTGTCTACATTGCTCATCTTGCAAAATTTAAGTGGTTGAAAAAGGTAACTGCAGTTTATTGTTATATTTATGTTGGCTTTCACTAGTGAGGCTTTTCTCCTTTTACAGCTAAACAGTACATAAAAAACAAAAAAAACATTTTAGAAATAGAATACTGTTAGGCTTTGATGTAAGAGGTTGTAGTTGTGTGCTTTCGACGCTTTCAATTCGACACCCCCCAGTGTTTCAAAGTTGAGAATACTGCCTTTTTTAAATGATTTGCCATACATTTACAATTAGTAAATGTATAGAATAGCATATTTTCTGTGGTTTGAACACTCAGAATATGTTATTATGGTGATACAGACACAATAAATAACACCTGTAAAATCATTGAAACATTAACATTTTAGAGCTTCTGTTACATGATATAATAATTGTGTTATGAATTATAATTTTATTTTTATATTTGCTTTGGTGATGGTAAAATCAAGGATCCCAGAATAAATAAATATGCATATATTTGCTTTACTTGAACTGATACAGGGATAATTATGAATTCCAAAAAAGCAATTTGAGCTGAATGGTGCCTTCAAAACTTCTCCTTTTTTTGCCTCCTCCTGATTTGGCAATGTAAAATCCAAACCTACATGGCTTTGTGTGAAAAGGTGATTGCCCCTTAAGCCTAAAACCTGGTTGTGCCCTTATCAGCAACAACTGCAATCAAGAATTTGTAATAACATTCAAAGCGTCTCTTACAGCTCTGTGGAGACATTTTGTCCACTCATCTTCTCAGAATTGCTGTAATTCAGCCTCAATTGAGGGTTTTGAAATATGAACCACCTTTTTAAGGTCATACCACAGCATCTCAATAAGATTCAGGTCAGGGCTTCACGAGAAGTGGACTTTCTGGTATGTGGTTCTTTGTCCTGTTGGTTTTATCTTGAGGTCATTAACAGATGGCTGGGCATTCATGTCAGGATTTTTTGTTAAACAGCAGAATCCATGGTTTCATTTATCACAGCAAGTCTCCCAGGCCCTGAAGCAACAAAACAGTCTCTGATCATCACACTACCACCACCATATTTTACTGATGAGGCTCTTTTTCTGAAATGTAGCATTACTTTTTTGGCCTGATGTAATGGGACACACACACCTTCCAAAAAAGTAAAATGTTTGTTTTGTCTGATCAAAAGGTATTTTTCCCCCAAATTTAGGGATCATCAAGATGTTTTCTGGCAAAACTGAGACACGCCTGGAGTTTAGGTTTGTTTTTATAGAATAGTTGTGAGTCTTCTGTGAGTCTTCTGTCCTCTGTGTGAAAGCACAAGGTGAATTGTTAATACAAGGTTTATTTCAGTATTTGTTAAGTTCTGTACTTTCTTGGTCATGGAGTATTTTTCCTAAAAAAATAAAAATAAAAATAAAAATAAAAATAAAAATAAAAATAAAAATAAAAATAAAAATAAAAATAAAAATAAAAATAAAAATAAAAATAAAAATAAAAATAAAAATAAAAATAAAAATAAAAAGTAATAATAATAATAATAATAATAATAATATTTATATTAATTATATTGAACAAATTCAAATAAATGCACAGAGTGCTGTAGATTATGATGTAATTAAATACCATGTAGAGTTTTCAAATCAACTCAATATAATATTTTGTTTAGCTTATTTTTAGTTCAAAACATTCTGAGATTTAATTCATAATAATATTGCTCATGATCTGTTGCCTTACCTTTTTAAGTAGATATGGTGTTTCATTTCTTAAAGTGCAACACATTATATTACTGGAATGCATTAAACTGTGATTAAACTGTAATTACATGTAATAAAGAAAGTTTTCTTGATTAAAAGTTACTGTTTTTCCTTTGCTTTTAAGCGGCCGATCCTGGTTCAAGTCTCTACCAGAGAGATTCTTTCTTTCTCTCTCCCATTACTGCCTGTCTGGCTAGTGTAGAATGAAGGTGTCTATGCCACAAAAAACACAACATAGGCTATGTTAAATGAGTCATTATAAAAATTTGTGCACCTGCAGGAGCAACTGTTGTCAGTGTAAAAGGTGTGTGTTGGTTTATATTCTTTAAGAACTAAATGGGAAAAATGGACAGCAAGCACTACTGAAACATCACAAAACCTTGTCATAGTTGGACTATTGTACGCAGTAAAGTGCCTGAAGCTTTTTGTCAGATATGATGGCAAAGAGCACCATATACTGTATAAGCTTTAGAATGACACAATCCACTGCTTCTTTTTGATGCTAAAATAATTATAAATCCTTTGTTCTAAAAATAAATATGCCACATTAATGTGCAATATTTTGATATGCTAAACCATGTCTTTCTTTATCTGCAAGGGAAAGAAATGCCAGAGGGCAGGATACGCTGAGAACACAAGCGTGTGGTTAAATTAAACAGGAGACTAAAATAAACACAAGGTGAGAGACCCAACCAATTTTGATTTTCTGGTCCACCTGAACAGACACAACAACATGAAAGCATTTCACCCTTGCTATGCCTTCTGTCTGATTTAAAGTAGTAAATACAAATTGTTATCCAATTTAATACAATTAAAGAATCCCATTACAGTTAAACTGAACACAACCAAGGTAAATATCAGTAGAGCAACTATTACCACATAAAGCAGCACAAATGCTCACCTGTGGTTTGCTTTGTCCCACTGCCACGAATAGGCAGGCAGTTGTCTAATCACTTCCTTTCACTCTTTCAGCTTGTTACTGGCTAATCATGCTCATTTAAATGGCTCACATGTGTAATTACCACCGTCAAAAAACTTCCAAGCCTAACAGGTCAGCTTGCTCATAGGGCCAGGCCCATTATGGAGACATTAAGTTATGATCATAGCTGTAGGCCAGCTGTAGCAATACAACCCCTGAGAACAAATGCCAGGTCTTCTCATTGGGAAAATAAAGTGTTTGTTTAACACAAAATGATGTGTGTGTAGAGTGTCATTTCGATTAGCATAAATGACCATAATTCATTAACGGCTCATTATGGCTCAGACCATTTCAATGAAACTTAGCAGGCCCTAATGACGAAATGAGTGACTTGTTGCTTCTGTTTTTATTCTAGTTGCATATAGATTATTTGTGTTGGCGAAAGCTAATGATGGTCATGATGAAAGCAAAACTCATGCAGTTGATTAGTTGGGGTTTTTGTTTTTTCTGATTTTCCAGTGCTGCACGAGTGGAGGGAGGGGAAGTGGATCCTTATTTAGGATGCAGCGTGTGCAGTGGCACTCAAAGGATTAGCAGCAGCATTTTCTATAAAGCAACAACACTCTTGGGACACCTTCAAATCTTTCTCACTTTCCCTTTAACTCCTTGTTTCTTTCTCTCACTTTTCTCCTACTCCATCACCACACTTCCAGTAGGTGAAAGAAATAAGCCTTGATCTTTTGGAAGGGATGAAGAAGAGGAGGTGAGAACAGTGTAAACAATAAATTCACTAGATGCTGTCACCTAAAATGTGTGTGTGTGTGTGTGTGTGTGTGTGTGTGTGTGTGTGTTTGTTGCATATGTGTAGAAATACATAGACAGACATCTGGGGGTGTTATGGTTCATGCAGGCTATAAACCAGTAATAAAAAAGCATACAGCTCCATAGCTGGGATAAATCGGTGTTATGGCCGGTTTATGGACTGTGCCCATCCAATCAGAGCTCTAATTAAGCAAGAGCTTTGTGGGAATGTCCAGAGCATAGCATCTCAAAGCTCTCAAGAATATATTGTTTTCTTACGAGAGCCAAAATTCTTCGCGCTACTATATGTCTGCTGCAGTGCCATGTTGACACAGCTGTTTTATCATGAGCAACTACAGTTTTTCCCTGCACCTTCGATGCTTAGAAGAGTTGGTGAGGTGGACCCAGGAGGCTGTACATTTCATTTCCATTTGAAAAACAGTGCAGTGGAAATGATAAATGCATGAGGCCTATTGAGGAGCCTTCAGGGCAGTTATATAAATAACAGAAATTAATCATCTCCTCCAAAGAGGGAGAAACATGCCTCACAGTCACAACATAGGTCACAAATCCAGCCTATGCTTTCACATCTTCCAAACAAGAAATGACAGACCTCTGACACATTACTAATATTTGACTGTGTGGTCTTTGCGTGCTTCACTGTGTACCTGTTTACTGAGGATGTGTTTCTATGTTTGTATATGTGCAAGCATCTCTCTGGGTGCACAATTCTGTGCATTTTTGAATCTGCTATTGAATTTCTTTGGGTTATTTGTCGCGGGTAGTGCATGGGAATCTGTATCAGTCCACATTTGTGATACATAACTCCATTGTCTATTCGAGTGAGTGTTTGGTTGCGGATTTGAAGAATACAGCTTTTACTGATGCTTGAACCATCTACATTTAACTGACAGAAAATAGTTAAGCAGAATCAATTTAATCTTGTTTATCAGATAAAGCATTTGGGAGAATAAAGCAGTGAAACTTGTCCTAACTCTCCTGTTGGAAGCATTCATGACGGGCAAGAAATGGACGTTAATTGCAATGTGTTGATTGCAATTTTGTAGGCATCACGGGAAGCTATGGCAACACACTTTGGTATCACAATACACTGGAATAAGTCTAATTGCAGTCCACGGCAGCTCTAACAGCTTTCAGGGAATATATTTTGCAAATAGGAAAATACTACCTGACTGATCGATTCACCGGTCCCTTCACAATTAATGGACAATTCAGTCTCATAGAAAAAGAAATATCCTCTAGGTAGTTTTGGCACAGGAGAAAGGAGTACAAATGTTGCTCTCCCACATCTCATAAATGTCACAATTAAAACCAACTGCAAGCTCTGTGTATATTTCGATGCCTCTCAGGGGACAGCTTGACATTTGGACAATCATGTCGAGTTTCTCATCATGAAAGAAGTTGGATTTTATGTACCCTGAAGAGCTTGCGCATTGCAGCATTATTGGACTCATTTGGGGAGAAAGAGGCAATTGCATTGGAAATAAAGCACAGCAGAATGTCACACATATATTCCGAGCAGTGGGAGCCACAGAAATATTTTTTTTCAGCGAAAGCAGTCTATACATAGAGCTGGTCTGAGCTGAAGTGTTGCTGGTGAGGAGCATACACCAGCTGTCAGTGTGGGGAAAGAGAAGAAAATATCTTTCATCACAGAGGGTAGAGGGACTGCTGGGCCACAGGGAGGAAAAGACTGTATCAGTCATACATTTTCAAATAAATTCACATGGGTAAACTAGAATATGACTGCAGGATTCCAGTGTACGTAATGTAACCCGACTGCTCATCCTCCCCAGAGAATCCACAGATGAATAAAGCTATAAACAAAATGTTCAGTTCCCAGATTTCTGAAAACCAGATTAACACACCTAATATGTGATTCAAATCTAAATGTACAGATTTCTTTTTGTTACACATAACACCAGGGTGGGTGTGTCTTGACGCATTTAGACTTATATTGCAAATGGCTGAACCTGGGTAGCTCAATCATTACATTGTTGCTTATGTTTTTGTTGATGGACAAAATTATGGGATTTGACTAAGAGGATTAAAATGACAGCAGTTAATGAGGCACAGCTGGGACTGGATCACAACAGACAAAACTGTAACCCTCCCTTCCCCCACCGTCCCCCCCACTGGATAACAAATCCATAGGCACACAAACAGAACACACACAAATAGGCACACACATCAACACGCTAGCACATACTGTTCTCCCTCTCCTTCCTCCTCTCTCTAACACACCTAGAGGCCAAGAGAACAAGCCATCACTCACTTCCATTCAATGCTTTTTACACAGTGTTTATTATCCCATTTAAATTAACCAGATTATTTCACTTCTTTCTGTCAGATTTGACGGTTTAGGCTTACAAAACACACTAGGAATAATTGCATAATTGTAAGCTCTCTCTAACCCCTCTTCTGTCAAGTTAAAAAAAAAAATCCTTTAAATATTTGTTATGGGGCAAAGATGCTTCTGATGCTGTAAATTCATTCAGGGTTAATTCACATCAAGGCTTCTCAACACTCCGCTATGTTCCCCCACTGATTTGTGAATGTGATCTGTTTGCTGTTTTGTGTTGGGCATGTAGCAAATGGTAATAATAAGTATTGTGCTGTAAATGTCACGGTTTGTCACTGTTCTCTTGTGCTTTCCTCTTGTTCTTCTTTCCCTCCCCTCCTGTGTCTAGGTCCTCTTTTAATTTAAAAACTGTTCCTGCCTGTGCATCTTTTCTCCAGTTAGGTATTAATTCTTTGTGTATTTAAGTCCTGGTTTGAGTCAATCTTTGTCAGATCATCCACTTGTTTAATTGGTGTGTGTCATGTCAGTCTTGTACTGCATACATTTTTGATTTTCCTTTACTCCATCCAGTCCACTGGCTCTCTGTTTTTAGATCCTTCATCACAACATCTATCTTGACAGTAAAACCAAAAGAATGTGCTTAAAGACACTTCACGTAGAGTTCAGGAGAATCGTAAAGCCAGGTGCACATTGTGAGTGATACCTTTCACATGATATTCTCATCTACTCCATTAAAGGAAACACTTAACTGTACAAGGAGCCATTATTTTCTTAAAAGAAACTGGTATGTAACCAAATTTATTGGGAGATGGCAATGTCAACAGTGTGATTAGAAAAATGGAGAAATGTTCATTTGTTACACCTAAATGTCTAAAATAAATGTTTAGGAACTTCACAAATGATTCAATAGGTGTGGTTTGCATTGATCATGAATTTAATCTATCAGCGTCACATCGGGTTGGCTATAGCTCAGAGGTAGAGCAGTCCTCCACCAGATGGAAATTGGTCGTTCGATTCCCAGCTCCATCGGGCGTTGTGTCCTTGGGCAAGATACTTAACCCCAATTTGGTGTATGAATAGTTGGTTTCCTGATGTCCCGGCGCTGTTTATCACCACAGCCATCAGTGTGTGAATGGGTGAATAAACACTTGTAGTGTGAAGTGCTTTGAGTGGTCAAAAAGACTAGAAAAGCACTATAAAAATGCATACCATTTACCATTTACATGTTCCAATCCCTTAATGCCAAGTTTGAGAGAATATGTCATGACACAAGAGTGCACCAGCTATTCAGCAGATGCCTATTTCTGTTTTGGACTTTCTCAAGTTCTGTGCTCAGCCTCACATCCTGCAGCTTGTGTGGTGTTGCTCTTTGACTGATCAGCCCTGTTGGCCATTCACCTTCCGTGGGCGCACTATAGAGGAAGATAGTCATCTCTGGCTTTTGGATGCAAGCCATGCCCTCATTTTCTTTTTGCATTTCTGCTCCCACTGGAAGTAAGCTCCCATGACTCTTGGGTCATCACGGTACAAGCTCTTCCTGCCATTCATCCTTATTGAAAGTGTGGTAAATTTTCCCTGGAGCCACAGCTGCTCTTGTTCAATTGTGGGAATGCTGCTACTTTGCCTATAGGCTGTTGAGGCTACGAGTCAACTGTTTCTGCTGTTCCTACGCACTGATTGTATTGATTTTATTGTTGATATTGAGTAAACTACCTGGCTTAAATGCATACGCTCCTCTGGTGAATGTTGGCTGCTGTTGGGCTTATGGCCACTGGTGTGGTAACAGGAAGAAAAGTCAACCTGACTACCCTAACCCTAAATAGAAATAATAAGAAAAAAAAAGATAATTTTGTCTATATATATATATATATATATATATTTTTTTTTTTTTTTTTTTGATAAATAAATGAATTGGGTCATATTTAATTTAGGTTTAGGTTAAGTCCATACAAACAGACAGTGATTAAACCACTCCAGTCATCAATATAATCGAAACCAGTCAATAATATAAACTGATCTCATATTTTAAATCATTTTTTGCTCATGTGCTTTGTGAACTGGCATGGATAGAGGTCCACTGAGATTAAGAGTGTACAGGACCCAGAATTAGATAGGTGCTACACCCCTGGCTGCTCCTGATCCAGAGGTGTTGGCCTGCAGCATTCTCTGCTTCTATTACTATAGTATCAGCTTCCCTAGAGGGATCTAATATATGAATATATGTGAATGGAATGGAAAATAGATACTGGACACTGATGGGTTAAAACTGTGTTTCATGCAATTCTGGTTTGGGTTATTTATTTGTTTATTAGTTTAGTACATTCCCTTTTTTGTTATATAATTCTTGATTGTAATTTGGGGTTTTGTTTAAATGATATCCATGATTTGTTTTTTCTTTTATTACTGATATATATTTAATTTGTGTAAGTACATGCATACTGTACTAAATGCATACTATATCCACACGAAATATTTTTTATATTTTTATCAAACCCTCACCTGTAGTAGTTAGGTCATTGTGATATGATGTACTACAACAAACAGACTACGAAAAAGTGATTTTGTTTTTTTATGGTGAACATTTTTTATCAATGATTTCACACTGAACCATGTCATTTTCTAACAGTCCCTAACATGGACCACAGCGAATGAATAAAGTACATTGCTAGGTCATGTTAACCTGACCAATCAAATATTAAAATCAAATTCAGTCGAGTGCCCATTTTAAAACCGAAAATGAAAAACAAACATATTTTCAATCTTCCATTTTACTTTGAAAAGTAACCTTCAATTCCAAAAACCCTGGCTTTACTGGCACAAACATAGGGAGATACACTAGTACAGCTGTAGTCACAGGATCCTGGAAATAAGCACAATCCTGTTGTGGTTATATATTGTAATTATCCAATTAGAATCTAACAAAAGTATCTCAAAAACAATAAGGATTGGTCTTTCACTGAAATTTAAAACACAGACTAGAAATCTGATCTGACTCTTATATTGATTGATAATCCTTTTAAACCACAGGCTGACAGCAGACGACATCTATATCAAAGCTGTCATGTTTTTGATAGATTCGGTTAAGGAGTATCTTCTCATCAGGTTGATATATACCCACCCTATCTGTTTCACCTCTGACCACAACCAGCGTCACTGTGGTGTAGATGTGGTCAGAAGTGTGCTCTGTAACCATATCCAAATCAGATCAGTTCACAAGATCGATTTCAAAACCACCATTCCTTACTCCTTCTATGCCTATTTTGCCTTATGACCTATTGTAATTATCCAATTACTAGTAGTCTGATTTATTCAGGCATTTCAAACACATACACAATAATAGCCCACTCTTACATTCTTTAGTTTTTTGACTATGTTTCTTCTCAGGAGCATATTGTGCACCTGCCCATCAGCCATCTGTCAGGCCGTCTTACTAATTGCTCCGCTTTAAATAGCACAGCGTGATGCACTGCGCCCTAGACCACTGCTCGGCCTTTCTTAATGAAAGCGTTAACCTACCCTCAAGATATCACTGCACTTCCTTTTCACCTGATCATGCCTGGATCACTCCCTCTGGCGCAACTTTCAGCAGAGATGTCATCGTTATCTACAGGATGCAGGGGCTGGGTGGGTAATTGGCTGTTATGCCTTGCAGGAAAACTAGTAATTCTGCATTTTGGTACTTTGATGTTTTTTTTGTGCAAGCTAAATATCGATTTGTACTCTATTTTATAGACCAACTGCAGAGCTTTAGCACAAGTGTCCAAGTCATCTTGGTAATTAGAATTTTGAGTACATGCAAAGTATGGCACATAAAAGAAGAGTGCATAATGCGGAAGAGTTGTCCTTGGTTCCCAAATTATTCATATGTGTATTTTGGGGGGCAACATGGTGGAGCAGTGGGTAGCATGGAACACAGCAAGGTCACAGCCTCAAGTCCTTGGACTAGGATCTTTCTGTGTAGAGTTTCATGTTCTCTCTGTGTCTGTGTGGGTTCCCTCCAGGTTCTCCAGCTTCCTCCCACAGCCCAAAAACATGCTGAGGTGGATAGAGACTCTAAATTTCTCTTGTGGTGTGAGTGTGTGAGTGAGTGGTGTGTGTGTGCCCCATGATTGGCTGGTGTCCTGTCTGGGGTGTATCCTGCCTCTCTCCTAAGGTAGACTCCAGCAGACCCCCTTGACCAGGGTTCAGGTTCAGATTTCTATGTCTTCTTCATTGTTATATTATTATTATTTCTCACTAGGGTCACGGGGGTCTGCTGGATCCATCATACTGTAGGCAAAAGACAGGGATACACTCCAGACAGGACACCAGCCTAACCCACATTATGGGGCACACACACCTTTCACTCACACTCACACTCACACCTACACACACCTTTAGGACCTCCAATTAACCTCACCATGTTTACATGGTTCATGGTTAATTGTCATAACTGTGGGGGAAAGCTAAAGAAACTGGAGAGAACCCATACAGACAAGGGGAGGACATGAAATTCCATACAGAAAGGTCCTGCATCAAATCATAACTATATCCATTTTGTCTTTAATTTAACAGCAAAAATATATTTCTAGGAAAATTGTGACAAAATTCTGGACATGTAAAGTAAAATTTTACTTTTATTGTGGTATTTTTAAAGGCAGAATCCCTCAAAAGTATCTCAAAAACAATAAGGATCGATCTTTCACTGATATTTAAAACACAGACTAGAAATCTGATCTGACTTTTACATTGATTGATAATCCTTTTAAACCACAGACTGACATACAACAGACAACATCTATATCAAAGCTGTCATGTTTTTGATAGATTCGGTTAAGGAGTATCTTCTCATCAGGTTGAACAGCAGTATATACCCACCCTATCTGTTTCACCTCTGACCACAACCAGCGTCACTGTGGTGTAGATGTGGTCAGAAGTGTGCTCTGTAACCATATCCAAATGTGTAACATTATTAAACAACTGGAGCTCAGCATAAACTTGATTTCCCAGAAATAAGGATTCTTCTTGGTCAATATTTATTTACTAAGTAATAAATAGGCCTTTAAATTATGATCAGTTCACAAGATCATTTTCAGAACCACCATTCCTTACTCCTACTAGGCCTATTTTGCCTTATGACCTAATAATCATAATCATAATCATAATCATAATTAATAAAACAAAAGCTAACACCTAAAAACAACATGGCAGGTAGTGCCCAGCAACCCTGGATAAAATACATTTTTATTGACAGCCTCAACAATATCACAGAACATTGCAATGTCTTCTCAATCCAATCCCGGATTGTGATGTGCACAACACATTGTTAAAGTGCGTTAAAGAAGGTTCAAATATGTCTTCAGAACTATCAACATGTGGGCTGTAAGGGTGCAGTGAGGCCCAGAACATCATCCTTTCTACTTGTAGAAAGGATGATGTACTAGTAAAGGCACTGGCTAATGTCACCATATTCAAACAAACCAAATGAAAAGCAGTGAGAATTTGACAATTGTTCTGTAACCAGGAAATGATAAAAAAGACCCCCTCAGAATGGCAGCAGAGGGAAATCATTTTTAATGAAATGAAAATTCGAGCTAATGACCCTTGTTAGTAAATATTGATGCAGAATCCTTGTAATATTTATCTTGTAAAAATAACTTTTGGGACAATTTCTGCCAGCCAGGTTACCCTCCGAATTCCCTCTGTAGTTCCACCCGTGAGCAATGACAGCTCTACTGTATTGTATCTGATGGCAATGAGGGATTTCCAATGCATATGCAACCTTAATAAAATTGCTGGACATGATGTCCCCATGAGCAGCCTGCAGCAAACATGCTCAATTAAATTCATGGGAACCATGATGGGCTTACTTGACACTAATGGGATGTAAACCTATGTGATAAATATAATGTGCATTTTAATAAAGAGACATCTAGTTTAAAGATTCAAAATAATGTAATATTATTAATTACTGCTGGAGGCATGCAGAGAAGTCAGCATTTTGAGGAATTCCTGATGGAAAAAAAATGGTGCTTACTCTCATCTTTCAGTCATAGTGACAGCCCAGCGTTTAGTGGGCTGTCACCCTAACACTAACCCTACATTCAAAAGAGGACAACTTTGTCATAATCAAGCTTTGATAAAATTAGCTCTGGATCTTCCAGAGATGTATGCTTTAAAGTGAACCCTAGTGCAACTCTACCAGAAACAAAGGACAAAATAGAGAGACAGATGGGAAATCAGAGAGAGAGAGAGAGAGAGAGAGAGAGAGAGGAAAAACTAACAGAATAAAGGCCAGTGCTATGAATTTCAGTTACATGGTATGATAGGGTTTCAGGCGCAAGATCAGATGGCTAACCAACCAATTCTAACTTTCCGGTCATAGACCCGGTATGACAGATATAACATCACACAAACTATATAACAAAGCGGGATTAAAGAGTTAGTGAGCTAAATCCAGATGTAATGTGGACCTTCCTGTTGGATCATGATAGAACTGTGTATGCATTATCACCCATTTACTCTTATACACATATAGTCTTTACGTGCACCTATCCTATACACATGTAATGGTAGTAATAAAAGTGTGATTTTCCTATAGCATTGGATCACAAAGCAAACATTCACTTGTGACTTATATAGCCTTCTTTAAAGAGGAGCATTTTTTGGAATGTAGTGTCCAACTTCACAGGAACAGGTGATGAGATACCACACCCCCGAGATAAGATAAGATGTACCAGCCTTGAGCTTTGGACCACGGGAGAAGCAGCAAAGGACTGTCTTATTACTTAATCTGCAACTATTCACACCCCTACTCTTAGATGTATATGTATATGTAACTAGGGACTACCCTAATCTCAATAAAAAAAAAAGATTGGGCAGTGAGGGTTCAGAGTGGATTGGAGACTATAACTGTGTACCCTCTGTCCATTCTTCTTGCAAGTAAAAAGATCTGACTCTTTGTCTTTCTTCCTCTGTTCGTATGAATGCTTAGGTTGCTTAAACCTGACACTTCCTCATCCCAAAGCTTGTTTATTTTACCATGGTAACTTATGATGAACAGATAACTGCTTTAAAGCAGAGGTTAGTTTTGGGAGGAACTTAAGATCAAAATGTATAAATGGAATGTCCACTGACCAATCAATTCACTGGGAAAACACGTCATCATCAAAGCGACAGTAGTATTTACATTTGATAATTCAGTAGAATCATTTGATTGCTTTATATTTCCATTCTAGTAATAAAACCAAGCCTCTAACACAGATTGGTAGTTCATGACACTGAACATGATGATTTTAGCTGCATTGTTATTGTAAAAAGTTTATTTTTATTTTCAGAATTACAGCTGACAGTGTGGATGATTTTACAATAATTCACTGCACTGCTACTCAGCAGGAGACACCTGCTATGATAACTGGAAATAAAATAAAGTTGTTGTTGTTGTTATTATCTTTTCTTAGAATAATAATCCACACTGATTTTTTTTCACTGATTTAATATTATTATGTGTCAGGACATTATTTTTATTTTTTATTTTATATATATACGGCATATTCAAAATAGCTTCCTCCTCATCCAAATACATAGCATAAATACTCACTAATGCCTGTAATAATAATATTTACATGTATTTAAATCCTAATCCTTTTTATTATTATTAAATTATTTCTAGTGTTTTTCTTCTTACTACTACTATTTAGCTGGGTAGGGCAATCCTGGATTCACAGAGGTGATTGATATCCAGTTTTGTGATACCAATTATCCTATATCGCCAGTGGAATTGTTGGTGCAGCTAGAGGTAGCAGGCTTCATGTATCCAGGGTTTGTGATACAGGCCCCAGCACTTGTTTTGGTTGTAAACTGTTAATCTGTTTTAGTATTTGGAAAAAAAACACTGCCCTTTCAAAGCTCAAGAGCCACAGCATTATTTTAATTGGCCTGATGCTATGATGAAATTGTGAATTTCTGGGGGTGTACTCTGAATTTCATTATGCTAATATTGACATGGCCCATCTTGCAAGGTGCATCAAATAGAATGTAATTTTATTCATCCAAACTATTTCTATCAGGCGGAACAGATTTAACCACCTGTGCACAAACCCGTATAAAACAGGATTTTTATAGAATCACTGTGGTCACTATTGAAGAAATACTCAGTTATAAGAATTGGCATATTCACTGAAATGAAAAAATTCAGCGCAGGTTTTACCCAATAACCCAAGGGCCCATAACCTCTGGGTCAAAGCTGTTTGAGACCAATGACTTTGACTCCTACAGTAAGAGTGAACAAAAAGTTATGCTTCTATTTCAAATAAGATTGAGTTTCAGCCCACACACAGGACATGCTTCATTGGTCTGAGAAATTACAGGATACCACCCCTTCCAATTTCCTCACTGGACCAGACTGTTGCAGGCATTTGAAACAATTACCCCGAGGGGACCAGAGTAACCTTGTTTATAGCTCATTGAGCATCTACAGTTCTAATTTAGCACAGTTAATTACAACATTGTTATCTTCTAAATCTTCAACAAAGGTGTTATCACAAAAAGCTACCTTTGGTTTAGCCATATGGACTCTGATGGAGAAAAACACAGCATCGGTATGCCCCGGCATTTCTTGGACAGGCTTATGTTCGTTCTCCAGGTATCGTGACCCTGAGCAACGTGCTCACCCAGAACACATCAGTCACACTAAAACATTTCTGTCACACAGGTCCAACCCACTCAAACCCACTCCATCACAGCTTTTGGTTGGTTTCTCTCCTTGAATGTTCTGCCCTGCTTAAGAGGACAATCAAGTCTTCTGATTTCCCTTAATCTGCAGTCTACACTCAATGTGGGCCACTGTCAACCCAGCACATGAAGGACAAGCACGTCACAGGGGGCTATGCATTAGCACAGCATCCTGTCTCTACCACAGTGTGATAGGAACAGGGCAGAAGGATATGCTCCAATTAGAGAAGGAGACATGGGTACTTTGCCCCTGACATGTCCCTGCTGCTGCATGAAAGGGGTGTGAACACACCTTTCAGATACACAAGGAAAGGCTTTCCTGTCCTGTCATTTCTCCTTGCTCAAGCTGGTGCTGTTCATTCACCTCGTGAAGCCAAACCATTTCTATTATGCTGTTCCTTTTGTGTGTGGCACTGTCTTGGTGTGAGCATGTAAGATTGAATGACTGGTTAAGTGTATATGTGTGTGTATGTCTATCAGAGAAAAATGTGTGTTCTTTTGTGTTTGTGTGTTTTGTTTTTTGGCATCTGTACGAAAACACTTTCTTGGGGTGGTCTTTGGAATTCATCTCTCGTAGGCTTCCGTCAATAGAAATCCACATCTCTATAATGCAGCATGCTCAGCTTGTCTGTACGGGGTTGAGATAGGTTGGATCAGCTTCATGCTTCATGCATTTACATGCTGCATGAACACAATCTGCTGACATCCTGTGGGAGCCCCTTTCAACCATTCGCATTGTTTTTACAATCAGACGCAAAGGGGACCAATTTGTGCCTATAGGCCACCTGATTTTTAATCAGGAACCATGTACATAGGCTAAAAGACATAGAAGAAGCAGCAGCACACTGGTATGAATATTTCATTTTTGTTCTGTATGAATAAAACACACCATGGCCCTGATTCAACCACAGGACAGAATGTCTTTGACCAGTCCCGTGTGTATCTGTTCATTATATATAGATATAAATGAGGTTTTCCATTATCGAACACCTCTCAAAAAACTAAACTTCCCCAATAGCCTGCAAATGCAAGTGCATTCTTTTGCATAAGAAGGGACAATTTGGTGTATTTGGTTGATTTTGTGGGGTATGAACTATGCATGAAGTAATTACTGTACATACCAAGGTCTAGTGGCTCAGATGGAAAGCAAATAGATGAATATTTAAAATTATCCCTCTTACCACTCTCTTTACATGTACATTCATTAATCCAGCTCAGCAGCCATTTGTTTGTGCAAACATTCATTTAACTGTTGGCTTGTCTGTTCACTGTTTTGCTGTTTGTTTTGAAAGACGTCAATGTCTGACCTGAATCTGTAGGGATTTCAATCTCAGTTAAAGAGCCGGCTGCACTGACAAATAAAGGTTAAAGGTAGAAGCAGGCACCAGGGGCAAGGATTGTGGTGACAGAAGAAGTGAGATGAGAAATAAACCACTGGAACTGTAGAGGCTTAGATTGATTGGAATTTAGAGAGTATGGGGGAAAAATTAAATTGGTGACGGGAAAGAGGGTGGGGGAAGCTAGAATGGAATGGATGGAGAGAATGAGAAGAGAGCAAGAGTCAGCATGATATGGACCAGGCAGAGAATTAGATTTTCACCCTGTGAGCACCAACTTCAAAAGGCTTTTGGGGGCATGCTTATACAATTTTACTCTTAACATAAACCCGATTTCTGAGTGTGTGTAGAGCAACAGAGGCAGGCAGGCATCTCCGTGGCAACCCACCATCCCTCTATTGATCCCCTTTGGAAGACAATTAATAACTTATTACCTATTTCACAAAATCCAACATTTATGATTGCTTTGAAGGGTAAAATACACTGCATTAGCATGTTGTAAATGAACTAAGAGCAGCCAATGATTGACATGCAGTGCATGATGAAGCTGTCTCAAATGTACTTCTGCTTGTCTGTTTCTGTGTTTCTTCATGTTTTTATGCCTGTTTCCCATTTCTCCATCTGGATTATTTTAATCCCATTCTCTTCCTCTAATCCATCTTTCTCCATCTTTCCGCCCACAGTCTCTACTATCTTTGCCTCCGCTACAGCCCCCCCCCAACCCCCCACCCCCCTCTTGCTTGATCACTACTGTCTGCATGGCTAGGAGCTGAATCCTCTGATTCACTTGGCAGCCACTCGAGATAAACATGTTGTGGTGGACAGACGCCTGGGTCCCAGTCCAGAGGAGCATGATAGAGAAGGCAGACTGACGTGGGTGGGCCTGCCCCAGTCCCCACGTTAGCATGGGCAGCAGCAGGCAGAACCACTCGCTTGGCCAGATGGTCCGATGTCACGCTCTTGCCACTGTTCTCTCTGTCTTGCTATGTCATGACCCCCAGCAGCAAGTCACAGTGGAACCACTGAAAATAAGCACCATAATTCACTATGGTACTGGTACACAGGTGGAAGCTGAGTAGTTGGGACTGAAGCCTGCAGGATATGAATGCACAGGCCATAGTGGAGACCCAAATGATTACACAGATGTGCACATGGAAACATACACAAGGATAAGGCTGGACAACCCTCTTTCTGGTTTGTTGTGCCTCAGCATGGAGAAACATTTATGTTCCCTTTCTGATCCAACAGAATTAATTACACATAAAATGGGAGTTGATGATTCTGGTTTCCACAGGGTTGTTCTGTTGAGGATGGTGTAGTCAGTTCCCAGTGTAGTATTTACTGGTAACAATGGAGATTTTGTCCTGGTATATTTGCTTAAGATGAAGCTGTAGTCAACAGCTTGAACTATGCTGCCATCTTGTGATGTCACAGAAGTACAGGATCCTGGGCTATCAATGCAGTAATGTTAAATAGATGTTAATGGTAAATGTCCATAAATGCACAATTATATATTATATAAGAGGTTCTGTAACTGAATTTTTTAGCCAAACTATTATAAACAGCTAAACCTAAATTAGTTGTTGATTATTTATTAATTAGTTACTGATCAAATACTCATCTGTAATAAGCAGAAATCATCTAGCCAGCTGCTCAAAGGGAGGAACTAGGAGTGGTCTGAAAATAGCTGCACCAAAGTAAGAAATACCTCCTGCTGAACTAGTGATGAGCCTGCCAGCACAGTGAGGAATCCAATAAATCCAATTCAATCCTTTTCATCTGGAAAGTTAGTAATTATATCTTTATTAGGTCCACAAAGACTTACCAAAATAGGTTAATATAACAAAAATGTTTTTTTTTCCTTTTTTCCATTCCTAAACCATACAAAACCATGTTGTATCACACTTTAGTACTGTTGATTACACCAACATTTCTTAACATTTATACCATTCTATTATTACACAACAGAGAAAAGAAAATTTTACTGAGCAAAACATTTAAACAAAATCACTCACGACTTGTAAACCACACTGTTGACTTTACATCACGCTGAAAGTGAAAGCATTCTTGTAAATGTAATTTTCGAATTAATACAAGAATTTGGCACAATACATATTCTGCCATCAAGACACCAGTCATCAAGAAAACTTAAAAGCAAATGTCTTTGCAGGTTTTAGTGCAGGTTGAGTATATTGTAATCTGTTGAAGAGCGAGAAGTGGCGGCAAAAAAGGAAGAACGGGGCGTTGATGGTTGATGCATGCACATGATGAGAAAAAGGTGGTGGGTCAGTGGTGGGGAATGGACCGGGGCATCAGTGCATTTTATTTTATGGTACGACCACTTTGTAGGGGCTCCCAGGAACATTGTCATCACCCCATTTGAGAATTACAGTGTAGCTGCCCTTGTCCTTGATGGTGTAGGTGACGTTATAGAGCTTGTTACCCATGTGTTTAACATACACCTCCTCACAAGGAGCTTGGGGTCCATGCACGCCAACCATCAGCATGTTGGTACCTGGAAGAGAGCAGCCAGAAGGGGATTTAATAATCATGATGGACACAGGTTGTAGAGGTGTGTGGTTGTGTAATCGTAAAGCTGTACTAATAAAAATGTCCATATTAATGACTCTGTATCAAAGAAAATGAAATTTTAAAAGTTTTCTTTGTAAGAACAGTGTAAGTTTTATATAAATACTGTCCCAAGCCAATTATACAGCTGGCCCCCCATTCGCGGCCATTCAAATCGGCCAATCAGAGGAGAAGTTCATTAATATTAATGAAAAAGACACAATGTGGTTTTCTTTCTGGAGCTCAGTTCTTTTGAAAACTCAAGAAAGGAGCTGTAAAACTGTACTGAGATGATTTTGGTACTTAACACCACAGTATATCTTATTATGGAAATCAAAACTTCTATTAAAACTCAGGAAAAGTGGGTGTAGGGTATAGGTCTTTAACAATGGATTAAATTAATAAATGCAATGTGAAGAGATCGCTTGTAGTGATATACCCACAATGAATTTTTTCACCTCAGTTTGAGCTCATTGGTTGTACAGGGTATAACTTTAATGGTTTGTTAATGTTTGGCATTAGTTAGTGATTAGCTTTTGAACACAATGGAACATTAAGTATGTAAATTGCCAGAAATGTCCCTTAGTAGTTTGTGCAAATTAATCAAGTTAATGCTACATTTTCTCCTTTGCTGTTGGACCATTAAACAAGTACCTATTTGTGAATATGTTCACCACAAAAACTTAATAATGTGATAACATGTCAATGTTGTATTTGCAGGATTTTATACTGCTCCCAAGCAGCAAATCAAAAATATCATTTTAATAGAGCTTTAATTACAATGTCTGGAGGAACTATGTGTGTGTGATTTATGTTTTTACTCTATGAATATAGCAGCTGTCTGTGTGTTCTGTTATGTGGGTGACGGTCGCACCTGCTTTGCTACAGTCAACTGTAAAATTGTTCTTCTGTCCCACCACAGCCTTGGATAGCCCCATTCCACTACAAACCACCTTGCTAGCATCAGATGTCAGTTTGGATGAGGTGGTGGACGAGGTGGATGAGCTGTAGGCACCACCCACTTTGGAGCTTTTGGTAACTGTTTCAACCAAGACAGAAGATGTCTCGTGGAGGCTGTGTCCACCTGACAGCCGGGCACCTACAGAAGGGTGAAAAACAGAAATTATATCTGGTGTTATTATGACTTAGTCAAGACATTATGTATAACATATAAAAGTGTCAAAGTGCCACTACTTGTAGGGTGAGAGAGTTGTTTATACAGCAGACCTGTGACTTTAGCTTTAAAAGGGCTGCCCACGATGTGCTGTGGCCCGCCATATTTGATGGTGATGAGATAGTTGCCAGGTGCCATGGGTGTGTAAGTGATTTTGTAGCCTTCCAGACACTCGCAACAATCCATCTTGACCTTGGATGGCCCGTCAATATTGACTGATAAGATACCACTGCCTGCATTACTGGTGTTGACTACAAACTCTGAGGATACACCTGGAATGGAAGAAATAATGCAGATGAAGGAGAGAGATGACCAAAGGCCTCTGCATACAGGTAAATATTTCATTAAAGTTTAAAAACGGAAGAATTTACAGTGATATTCAGCGACATGTACCTGTTTTTCCTCCCTGCAATCCAGGACCATGTGCAGAAACCATGCCTGGGTCTCCAATCAGCCCTGGGTCTCCCACTCGCACTTTAAATGGGCTTCCAGGAATGTGGCATCCATTGAACTTGACATCTATGGAGTGAACTCCATTCTCCCGTGGAATGAACCGGATTGCACTTTTATCTGGAAACACAAGTGAATATGTTACTCTGAACTCTCTGAATATCGCTCTGTCCTCTGAATTCTAGTCTTTGCTACATGTTAGAGGTGTGTGTACCACTGTCCAGCTCAGTGACATAGCATTCCTCAGAAGAGCCGGCTGGGGTGTGGACTTTGGCATCCACTACACCTCGAGCCCCGTTTCGCTGCACCATGAAAGAGGCTTCTTGGTTTACTTTCAAATCCTTCTCCTACAAAAAACAGGGAAACATGACAAGAATGTGAAAATATAAGTACAAGCATTGTATGTGCATTTCTCCAGGGACAAAAACAGCATGACTCATCATTCAGACTATGACAAGCAAAGATAGACAAGAGCAGTTAGCTGTGAAGAGCTAAAACTAAACTAAAAATACATGTTTTTAGCATTGTTAGAAGTTGTAATAGATACTATTAAAGCACATAAAATAATATGTGACTTGATAACAATAGTATTGTGACGGGTATTCTTTAAAGAGTCTTTATCTTTCACACAGTTTCTTTCTTTCTTCCTCAGACAAAAACAAAATCATATAGGCTGACACATGAGCACAGCACAGCTTGCGTTGCCCCACATTAGTAAGGCACAGTTAATCCAGTCCTTCATCGCTGGCCAACATCAGTATTGTGGTGCTGGATACTGCTCAAACACTGGCATCCAATTACACTTCAAGGGCAAAGTTGTATTAGAGGGAAACATCTACAACCATCAATACAGTATGTTGCATGCAATGTATTATTCAACTATGATTTTTAGTGACAGGGAATGTATTTCCTCTTATTTTGTGTGTCAAATTAACATGGCAAGTCAACAATCTGTTTGTACATGTCTTATCTTACCTGAAGACTTGTGACAGTGAGCCTGCGGGCCTCATCTGATAGTGTAGCAATGGGAACGATGAACGGGCTGTCTGGTATATGTTCATTGTTGAACTTGACTGATACCTCATAGTCACCTGGGTAAACAACAACTTATTTACTTTCAGTATCAGAAGAACAGAAAGAAGTGTGGAAAAATCACACAAAAATTTACATATAATACATAGACTACAAGAATATAGAAAAAATAATGTTTTACCTGGTTCTTTTACAATGTAGGAAACACCACAGGAACCATCCTTCCTGTCCTCAAAGGAGATTTCAGCTTTGCTTGGCCCCTCTACAGCAATGGACAGACCACCAGCACCCGCCTCTCTGGTCCAGATACTAAATTCAGCTAGAAAAGGGAAAGAAAGAATGGATTTATGGATGGATATTAAAGACCTTCTCTTCTAATTGGCTTCTTTGAATGGCTGTGAATGGGGGGGGGGTAACTGTGTAGTTGTATCATATATCATAATTTCATGGAAACACTGACAGCTCATTTGAATGCAGAGTTTCTGAAAATAGGCCATGTGCATTTCTCTATGGATTAAGCATTAAGCACAGTATTTATGTAACACACATACCATCCTTTTAATCAAAAAGCAATGACCATCTCACATTCTATTATATTTTAAGTATTTGGAGTAAGATGTTTGTATGTTCATAGAGTGCTCTTACAAGGTGCTCCAGCCACGCCTCTCTCCAGGCCAGGACCTCCTGCACGGACCTTGTGTGCTCCTCCCTCCCCCATTGGCCCTACAGTGAACTGGAATGGACTTCCAGGGACATGTTGGCCTCTGTACTTGACGTTGACAGTGTGGGGTCCAATTTCATGGGGAATAAATCGCACACTGTATGTGCTGCTTCCTCCATCCACTATATCAGCGTCCACAGTTTTCCCACTGGGGCTTGTCACCTGAGCTGTCATCGCCTGAGAGCCACTCTCAGCCACTGTGAGAGCAGAACAGCAGGTTATATACAATTATTCCTTTTGCAAAATATATATACACATTTTTACAAACCATGGGGTTGTTTAAGAATCTTACCCTCAGGTCTTGCAGTGATGCCAGCAAAGTTGCTGAGGCTCTCTCTACCCAGAAAGTCTCCAAAAACGTCTCTGAAGGGGCTTCCTCCTCCACCCACCTGGGTGCTCTCCTCCACTCGAACTTCCCTCTTGGTCTCTCCGCCACGGGTTTTGCTGATCTCTGTGCGCTCAGTGCGGGTGTACGTGTGGCTGCTGCGGGAGAATGTCCTGGTCAGCCTCTCCTGGGCAGAAACCATCTGAAACCAGTTTCCTTCAGAGCAAAAGGAACCAGTGAGATTACAGATCTGTCTTTATGTCAACATTTTTTTTGTAGTATATACAGTAATAAATTAAAAAATACATTTTTGACTTTCCTGTAACTACATGTGACTGGCTTACAGACTGACCTGGAATCTTAAGGTTAAGGCCACATGTGCTTCCCACTGAAGCGATAGAAGATGCCTGCCTCTTCCTTGTAATGCTCTCTTTGATCCTTCCTTCCCCAGTCACCTTCACTGTGAAAGGACTTCCTGCAGGGAACAAAGGCATAAACAATCAACAAAACACATAAGGTAATTTATTTTAAGACTTCAAGCATTTTCCAAGCAAACGATTCCAACCTGGGATGTGCTTTTCAGCAAACTTGATGTTAACATTGTAACTTCCAGGCTCTGTTGGACAATAGGTCACTCTGCACGTTCCGTCCTCCACATCTTCACAGTTAATGTCTACTTTGCTCGGACCCTCGACTGACAATGCTAAACCTCCATAACCTAAGCGAGAAATAGTTGTGGGATAGTATTAGTTCCTTTTGCTGCTATTCTAACCACAGATCATGTTGTTTCTGAATCCTACCTGCATTTCTTGTATCCACAAAGAATTCAGCCATTTCAAAGGTGCGCGCCTCCACCAGACCTTTACCAAACGCCTTGACTCTGCTGGCCTCACCAATCTCTGATTGGCCAACCATAATTTTGAAAGGGCTGTTCGCCACATGTATTCCATTCTTCCTAACGCTCACTTCATGCTCACCAACCTCCTTAGGGGTGAAAGAGATACCTGTAAAAAAAAAAAAAGGGAAACATGCTTGATAAAAAGAAGAAAGTATAAAATGCATTACCTAGATTCAATGTCTTATCTTTCTTATTGAATTCCTGTGATTTTTGGCAGGTGAAATCTCACCGAGGTGTCTGTTGGGCAGTCTCTTGAGCAGGCAGGGTTCCTCGTTGCCTGATGGAGCTCTGATGCTGGCAGTCAAAGAGCTCAAATCAGTTTCAGCAATCTTCAGGGACACATCAGCTGCTGTGCCAACATTCAGCTGGGATGTCCTGGTTATGGAGTCATCCCCTTAACATGAAAAAAAGTGGTTTAGATGTTTTTCAACTATTGAAATGTGAATTATGGTGTCACTCCATTAGATTGATTTACTTACCAGTGATCTTAGCAGTAAAAGGACTGCCAGGAATGTGCTTGTTGTCGAACTTGACAATTATATTGTAGTCTCCAGGAGCCGTGGGCAGGTAGGACACAGTGCAGGTACCATCTTTGTTGTCCTTACAGGTGATCTCTGCCTTAGAGGGACCCTCAACTGCTAGTGATAGACCACCTGAAAAGGAAAAGATAGACAAAGAATTTCACTTTTCTGCAGTTTTTCACCAAATTTACTGTGCAGTTGAAAATACCCCTGTATATGTCATTTTACCTTCTCCTGCGTTCTTGGTGACAACAGTGAAAGTGGCAGACTTGTTCACCATCCCGTAACTGAGGCCTGGACCATAAGCAGTCACCAGTCCACTGTTCACAGCATCCACAAAGAACTGCAGTGGGCTTCCTGTAAGAGATAACCATTGGCAAACAGTAATAATTTCTCTTGTATAGTTTTGATTCATTAATAAGGTTTGGCAACCATTTTTCACTAACATTGGAGAATATTTCAGGTGATGACATGTTTTTCAACACTTCCCCATCTATATAAACTGGTCCATTGCTGACCTGGAATGTGATTTCCCTCATATTTGATGTCCATCTCATGCAGTCCTCTCTCTGTAGGCTGGTATTTGATGGTGATGGTGCCGTCCTTATTGTCAGTGATATGTGGCCGTGCAGTCTTGCCTGAAGGCATTCGCACCTCACCTAGAAATGACGATATTGTGGTTAAAGTGGTTTTGTTGAGGTGCATGTGCAAGGACTGATTTCTCTGTTGTGTCTGCACCTCTCACTACCACTTCACCTCAGAACATACACACTCTTTACTGGACTTGGAGGTGTAATATCAAAATAATGTCCCAAGAACACAAAGTTCACCAACAGTTACAACCAAAATTAGCTTTTTTTTTGCTCGGGTACATGTGCATATTTTTGTTTCTGTGTGAGTGCTGTTTGTCAAACCTGTGATTTCTCCTTGCTGTGGCATGAAGGGAACATGGAAGTTGACAGGACGGAAGAGAGGATCTACAGCATCACGGGGAGCAACTGGCTCGTTTGTGGCCTGTCAAAACAGAGAACAGACAAATAGTTGGTTTAATAGATCTAGCTGTACCAATAAGCATAACACATTTAACAGCTATGTTCTACTTAACTACGCACCATGACATGGAAGGGGCTCTTAGGGATGTTCTGCCCCCCAAAGCGGATGGTGATAACATATTTCCCAGGTTCAGGGGCTGTGTAGTAAATGTCAAAGGTCCCATCATGGTTCTCCACCACATCCATGTCCACCTCCATCCCCTGTGGAGTCAGCACTTTACAGGTCACCTTGCCTTTCCCAGCAGCCTTGGCATCCACAGTGATGACCGTATCTTCTGAGGTGTGCAGCCTCTGTAGGCTTGCTGTTAAGCACAAGGGGGAAGAAGGGAAATAGTAATTAATAATAAGAGTAATAAATGTATCCCTGGAAGATTTTCTAGAAATAAAAAAAGCTTTGGATACTTACACACACCATGTCCTCCAATAGACACTGTAAAGAAAAAAAGAAGCATGCAGGGGATGAATATAGTGTGTATGCAAATAATGTATTTAAAATCTTTAATTATACTTAGATTTATTATTAGGTATTTTAAGTCAACAGGCCCCCCATACCTGTGAGTAGACATTTGCTAGCATCTCCTGTGGGCAGGGACTGGATATGGTATGGAGAGTAAGGTATCTCATCTCCTCCATATTTAATGGTGATAGTGTAGGGGCCTGTAGAGTCAGGTACATAGGAAACAGTGTAGGTGCCATCCCTGTTGTCCTGGATGGTTGCATTCTTAGGCTTGCCCTCTGGGTCCTGTCAATATAGAATATTGGGTCATCTCAGAAAGCAACTTATCAATTGTTGTAAATGTATGTGTAGTTGAATAAAAGTCAACAGACCAGAATCTGCACAGTGAGCAGTCCCTCTCCAGCATCACGAGCATCAATGGTGAACTCAACAGGCAGGCTTGCAGACACACCTTTGGCATCTAGACCAGGCCCACTGGCATGCACCTTACTGGCGTCGTGCCCAGGCTGAGACATTACCTTGAATGGACTGCAGATGAAGGAGAGAATATCAAGAGTAATTACTACCAGACAGGAACATTAATAGCTATTTAACTGTAATACCCTTTCTTAAATTCAGCCACACAGCATAACTTTAATGAAGACATATCTGCACAAACTTGGTAAGTTTCTCCACTCATACTGTACCTGTGTGGGACTTCCTGATCTGCATATTTGACAGCTACAGTGTAAGGTCCATCCTGGGCTGGGGTGTAGTGAACTGTGTGGGTTCCATCGCCATTGTTTTTAACACCAACTGG
Organism: Eupleurogrammus muticus; assembly: GCA_036785175.1. Lineage (NCBI taxonomy): Eukaryota > Metazoa > Chordata > Actinopteri > Scombriformes > Trichiuridae > Eupleurogrammus > Eupleurogrammus muticus. The sequence continues at coordinate 26,068,705 of JAYKQN010000010.1, read as the reverse complement.
CTCCACAGTACCTGAAAGTAAGACAAGATGTGAATAATATTATACCTTTAACTCCCTACATTACTGCTTTGAGTAAGCCTTGTGTAGCTGTGGCCTTACCTGTTGGGCCGTAGAGTTTGACATCCAGTTGGGCCTGTCCAGCTTTTGCACAGTCTACTGTGAAGGTTTGAGGCACATGTGCCCTCACCCCAGTGCCCAGGCCAGGACCAGAACACTTCACCTTGCTGGGGTCCACTGGGTCCTTGACTGGTACACGGAATGGACTTCCAGGGATTGGCTGACCTCCATAGTTAATGTTGACGTCGTAGTCTCCAGGAGTAAAGGGAACGTACTCCACGCTGCAGCTGCCATCTTTATTGTCTTTGCAAGATATTTTAGCCTCCGAAGCTCCCTCGATGGTAAGGCCCAAGCCTCCTGTGCCAGCCCCCCTAAGTTGAAGCAAAATTATTGTATAGTGGCCAACCGAAACCTAAACATAAACTGTACAAATGTGTGTTATGACAGTACCTTGTCTCAACAGTGAAGTAGTTAGACTTGTTAGTAACTCCTCCTTCAAGACCTGGTCCAAAGGCACGGACCCGGGTGGGATCACATCCCTCCATCACTGACACCCTGAAGGGGCTCTTGGGCACAGGAACCTCATCATACAGCACCTCAATCAGATGTATTCCTGCAGGCAAACAGATACATCAGCTATGTGCTGAGTGTTCTCAAAGCAAGCACACATTTCCTATAATTGTTACTTGTTTCTATTTATTGCCCAGACAAATCCCTTTTAGGGAGATGAACATCTGTTTGTTTATAATAGACCCCATCGAGAGTGCAGATACACTGGTGACGGTGCAAAGCATTACATCGGCTCCCAATTTTTTATTCTGTTACAACATTTTTCTGCCTATATGCCAGATCCTCAGTCCCACTGCTATGATATTAGAGCACGTCTGGTGTTGGAAAAATGCTCTGTGATCTCTTTGCTTTGTGTTATAGGTCTCTATTAATATCCCCTGTCATTGCCTCGCTGTATGCTGTGCAAAGGCAGCCTTCAGCACACAACACATACCTTCCTGGTTAAGAGTTTCTGTTCCAGAACACACTATTTATAAAGCATAGCCTGTCTGCCTCTCAAATCACTACTCAACTGCATCATTCTGTATTTATATCTATCTCCCTGTCTCTTCCTCTGACTTTTCCCACAACCCTGCTTCATTCCCAAATGGTGCCCAACACAAGCACCTATGATTTGTCTATTTTCCAAGATATGCTCATACAGACAGCCTATCTATAAAATCGTCTACTTATCTGCAGCAAGATTGGTTTGTAAATGGTAAAATATGTTTACATAAATTTCTGTTTCATCACTTTCTCACATAAATGAACAGTGTTTGGTGCAATGCTGTACTAATTTTGTCTTTGCTCCTACCATCCTCGAAGGCTGTGTACTCCACTCTGTAGGTGCCATCTCCTTTGTCTGTTATGTAGCTATTTGTGTTGGTGCCAGAGGGATTGATTATATGAACCTTCACATGATTTCCTCCAACCCTGTTAAGGGTGCGGGCATCAACAATGAAGTGGGTTGTGACTTCCCTAAGGACCCCTGGAAAAGGAAAAGCTCTTAAAGATTAGTTATTTCAAAAAAAGAAAACACTGAATTCTTGATTATTATGTATATCTGATGTGTTAATAGCTACAACTCATGACATCCAATATTAATCATGTGCTAAATATTTTTTTAAATTGATCCAGAGCAAAAGGCGATGTCTTAAAAGAGCTTTTGTATGAAAAATTGTTTAAAACTTGAATATATTGAACCTACAATAAAATACAAAAAAGACATTGTATTTACTGGCAGAATCCCTTGCAATAGGTCATTCTGCAGATTAATAAAAAGTTTATCAACAGTTTAAATATATACCTAAAATATATTTTAGTGTAGGTTCTTTGTCTTACCTCTGGGCTCCACTCCTGGCCCATAGACATGTACTCCACTGGTGTCCAAAGACGGATCCACCTGCAGGACCTTTGGAAACTGGGGAATAGTATGGCCACCATATTTGATAGTAATGGTGTGTTTGCCATGGAAAGGTGGAGTGTATGTTACAGAGAAGGTTCCCTCTGAGGTTTCCTGGATGTGCACTTCAGCCTTAGCCCCGGTCTCAGACACAATCTCGATGGTGAGCTCAGCGTCACCTGCTCCGGTGCAGTCCACAGTGAAGGTGGCAGGCTCACCTGCCTTGGCCCTCTCCAAACCAGGACCGCTAGCTGTCACCTTGCTGGGGTCCAGAGCTGGGCGCACCGCAGCCTTAAAGGGAGAGCCAGGGATATGCTGCTCTGCAAACAGAATGTTGATGGCATACTCTCCTGGCTCGGTGGGCAGGTAGGACACTGAGCATGTGCCGTCACCATTGTCCTGGCACTCAATCTTTGCCTCGCAGGGACCTTCTACAGTTAAACCCAGCCCACCTGCACCAGCACCCTTTGTGTCAATAGTAAATGGAGCTGGTTTACCCACAATTCCTCCCTGCAGGCCTGGGCCAAAGGCTCGAACCTGTGGTGCAACAGTCAGGTCAGTTTCTGAGATGGGATTTTAGTAAGTTATTAAAAAAAATACATATTTTGTTTCATACACTCACATATGAAGAAATCTTAGTACTATATGAAGTTTTCATGAACTTTTACCTTTGATGAATCAGCAGGCATTACTGCTTCCACCCCAAAGGGGCTTCCCATCACTGGGTTGCCATCAAAGCTGACATCAACCTTGTACTGCCCCTCCTCTGGGGGAATATACTTCACACTGTGAGTGCCTTTGGCTTTGTCTGATTCCAACTTGCATGGGATTGGTCGGCCAGAGGGTGAGATCATTTTTACACCTACATTGCCCTGTCCACCGGCACCCTTTGTGTTAACTGTAAACTCCTGGTCTTTTCCAACCTCCACTTCTGGAAGAAGAAGTCATGAAATGAAACATTTAAATCTTTTTTTTACTTCCCTATGATAATTATACTATGATAATTGCAAGACTTTATAACTATAATATATATATATTTTGGTTTTACTTACTGGTGTCTAATCCCTCCACTTTCACCTTTGTAAGATCCAAAGGTGGAGCCACTGTTATATGGAAAGGACTTTTGGGAATAGGGTCTCCTCCATGAGTCACTGAAATATCCATGTTACCCTGAAAAGACACAAGAGGAATTCATGTGAATTGATTTGGAGTGTTACTGCGAATAATTGCTGCAACCTGTTCTAATGTTAATGGACTTCAAACCAAGGACTACTGTACCTGTTGAAGTGCAGTGTACTTCACTGTGTAGGAGTAATCGTGGTTATCAATGATTTCAAAGTCACGAACTGCCTCTGCCGGGCCTGATGCTGTGAAATGCACCTCAGGCTTGGCTTTGCCTGCTCCCTTTGTGTAGATGGTGAAGTGGGTTGGAGTTCCCACCTCCACTCCTGAAACACATATGTATTATGTCAGCGCTACCAGTGCTGGATTTTGTGTGACACCAGAATATTGAAGTAGGAGGCTGTTCTTTGTCAATAATTGTAGTGTACAACCAATTCTGCTCTTTTAAAGAATCTCACCTGTCTTGTTGAGTCCAGGGCCCTCTGCTCTCACCTTGCCAGCATCATGAGAAGGATCCACTTTGACTTTGAATGGACTGGTGGGAATTTCCTGACATAGCCAAGAAAAATCATGAATAATAATTAAAAAAAATCATTCCAGGAGTGATGTAACTTAACATCTTTCATGCACTTTTGCAACTCTATTCTTACCTGGTCAGCAAACAGCACCATGATGGTATAGCGACCTGCACCGGGGGGAGTGTACTTGACAGTGAAGGTGTCATTGTCATTCTTGATGATGTCAAAGTCGATGTCTGCCTCGGCAGGTCCAACCACCCCTGGGGCACACTTGATTCCAATGCTGATGTCCCCTAATGGTGAATAGCAATGAGCATAGTTCACAAAGGTCAAAAGTAGATGAATTTATTCGCTGCCATAGCTCTCTTTAGGGGCATCAGTGGCTCAGGGGTAGAGAAATTGTCTGTAAGATCGTTGGTTTGATACCCCCAGCTCTTCCAGGACAGGGTGTATCCTTATTTCAAATTGTACTGTTGGCTGTTCCATCATTGTGTGAATGAGTTTTCTGGACCTTGTATGGCAGGCATTTATACATTTAAAATAGCAAGCTTTATCAACCATCTACACATATTTATATAATTAATGTTGTTCAGTACTGTTTTTAACTGTTTCATAACACCCTCATCATCTCCTCATACATGATCACCTTGGCCAGCCTCACTGCAGTCCACAGTGAAGTATGTGGGTTCGTTAGCCTTGAGCCCCGTCTTCTCAACTCCAGGCCCATAGACCTTGACTCTGTCTGGATGAGAACCCTCTCCAACCAACACCTAATAGAATCACAGTTTACATGAGACACAAGCGATTTGTATAACTGCTGCCTCGTAGTTTTAAATATGGTGTGAAGTATAATTAAATTTATTCCTGAAAGAAACGAAAAGGATATATTTTTTGTGCACATGTACATTTGCACATGTCTTACCCTAAAAGGACTATTGGGCACGTTGACCTCACCCCAGGTGATGATGATAGTGTGTTTAATGGGTTTGACAGGAGTGTACACACACAGAAATCTGCCATCCCCCTTATCAGTGATCTTGATGTTGATGGTGCAACCTTCAGCGTCCTGAGTAGATACAAGACAATGTCAGCGCTGATCTGTACTCACATGCAATATAAATAAGGTGTTCCTATAAATAATAAAATAGGGTACCATACCTGTGCATAAATCTTGAGTTGACCCTTCCCAGCCATGCCTGCATCAATGGTGAACTCAGTTGGCTTGTTCACAGTGACACCAGTTGGCTGCAGACCAGGACCAAAGGCTTTCACCTGCAACAGCAAAAGAAATTTTAAAGAACATAGTAGTGCTCTATTCAAATATATGCATATATACATGTATATATACACTCTGTAATTCTGTTTCGGAAAGGCATTACTTTCTCAGGGAAGTTGTCATTGGCTGCAGGGAGGATGTGGGCCATGAAGGGGCTGTCCTTGATGTCCTCGTCATCACAGATGACATGAACAGCGTAGTCGCCAGGCTCAGTAGGCCAATAGCGTACATCACAGGAGCCGTCACCTTTATCATCACACTCAATTTTGGCCTGCGATGGGCCTTCAATGGAGAAGCCTGAAACAAAGATTTCAGATTTAAAATAAATAAAAGATGCAACTTTCAGTTCCCTGAGAGCACATAAATGTTTCATGGCTTACCCAGAGTTCCAACGTCAGTGCCAATGGCCTCTACCACAAAATCAGCAGATTTTCCAACCACGCCAGTCTTCAGACCAGGACCCCAAGCCCTCACCTTCTGAAAACCTGCCTCTTGGCTCACTTCCACTTCGAATGGGCTGCAATAATACAAAAGTACATAAGACCAAATTTTTCCTATTGTAAAATGTGAATGCATTTTTAAGGAATATCTAAAAGCAGCATTAGGACCTTACCTGCGTGGGATGGGCTGGCCTGCCCAGGTGATGCTGACAGTGTATTTGCCAGGCTTAAGGGGGAAATATTCACATTCATACACACCGTTTCCTGCATCTCTCACTTTCACTTGCTCCTCCACTCCAGCTGAGAATCCAAAACATAACCAATACGAATGGTTATCAAGTCAAATAGATATTTTCATACATTTTGTTTGATGCTCTATCATATACCTACAGGAATGCAACCTTTCTGAAGAAAAACCAAAACAGAGAAAATAATCCCAAAAGTGTAAGAGGAATGAGAAATGCTGCAGAGAAGAAGGAGCTGTCTGACTCACTTGGTCCTTTGACTGAGACATTCAGTGCACCAGTGCCAGCTCCTTTGGTGAAAATTTTGAAGTCTGCAACCTCCTTTACTCTCACGCCTTTAGGCTGAAGCCCTCTGCCTGTAGCTCTGCAGGCATTTGGGTTCATAGCTGGAAGAGATATAAACAAGTGTGAAAGGAAGAATATGTAACAAAGCAAAAGGCAACTGAAGCCTGCAGTTGACAGCAATGTTGGTTAGTAGCAGTCATTAAAATATCTCATTCAAATCGTATTCCATAAAGACAAACAGAACCTATAAATGACAGTCAAGCTATTTACAGCACATTTATCACAATGTACATAATATATTGAATAGAATATTGATGCATCTGACAACATTTCAGTTAGTCACTCAGAAATGTTGACTGCAGGCTTAAACTGAATGCTTGCTGATGCAAATTGAGATGAGATAAAAAAAAAAAAAAAAAAAACATGTCAACAGCACAAGCAAAGATATTTAACAGACTTAAACAAAGTAGACAGGAAATGCAAATTGGGGATGTTTGAACAACATTGAATAACATTGCATTTCTCGCCCGAAGTGAACCATCAAGCTGCAGGCCACGAGAAGATGGCGCAGGCGACCAAGCATGACATGTAGCCCGGGCACCCTAATCTTAGAGAAAGCACAGAAGGGCATCTACAGGCTGCAGTATGAGAGGAGTTTGGGGGAGATCTGCCGGAGCAAAAAGGCACAGGCTCCTCCCAGCAGACCATACTAACTTGGACGGCCTGGCTTTTGGGGGGGAACCCCCTTTCCACCCTTCGCTCCAGGAGCAGTGCGCACTGATTGTGGGACTATCTGCAGTGGAGCTCCCACGGAAGGAGCAACGCGTGAAGCTAGAAATGACAAATAGGAAGGGTTATGGACTATGCTGGCTGGTTGTTCCCTGGGAAAATTAAAATGACTGTAGATTTTGAAGGATAGTTCGCCTGGAGAAAGGACAGAATGTTAAGAGATCTTCTTAATCACACAGTAATGTAACACAGACAGATGGCTCACCCTCTGCGATGTTGACTGTGAAAGGGCTCTTGGGGATCTCCTGGCCAGCAAACAGCACATGGATGATGTGAGGCCCCTCTAGCATGGGACGATAGGTGCAACGGAAAACACTGTCCCCCTTATTCTCTAGAATAAGCTCCACTGTGTCCTTTTTGCCCTGAGGATCGTCGATGACTATGCTGACGTCGCCATTACCAGCACCTGAGTTTATCATGGGACAAAGTAGCCGCATTCTGTAGATTTATGTTGTCTGGAAAAGGCAGTGATTCTTTTGACTTTGTGTGCTCTTACCAGCTGTGTAGATGTCAAAGTAGGTGGGTTTGTTGGCCACATTCCCTGTAGGATCCAGACCAGGTCCTCTGGCATGAACTTTGCTGGGGTCACCCATATCCTTTGCCACATTCACTGTATAGGGGCTTTTGTCAATATCCTGACCAGCAAATAGGACTTTGACCTGTTGGTAAAAGAAAAAGAAAGACAATTTTAAACACTTTTTAAATAAAGAGGTTGTCTGTCTTAATGTACAGAAATAATATACAGTCTGATCCTACCTTGTGGACACCCTCCACTTTAGGAACATAGGTGATGGTGTAGGTTCTGTTTTTGTCATTGTTGGGTTTAACCTTAGCCTGGAGAATAAGAATAGAATAAAGACAAGGGGGCTTATTTAGATAGTTCAACAGTTGTAGCATTAAAATGCAACTATAATTGCTAGTTTCCACTGGCACAAGTGTCAAGATCATGCTCAGTGCCCACATTTTGTGATTGGAATTATTCTTTTGGCAGTGGGTGTGTTGCAAGCGTGGTCTGGCACATTAAAGGCCCTTTCAATCACAGCAGCAACAGCAACATTTTCCCACACCAGAAAAAAGAGGGGGGGGTTGTAAAATGGATCAATGAAAAAGATCCTTTGATTCGGAGCACCGTAAAACTGTCCAGTGATCCCTTACTCTAAATAATATACTGATAATAATAATATACTCCTGAATCTCCTGAATTTAATTAAACCTACCAGAGCAATTTTTGGCAATCTGCCCCAAATATTTCCATTTCATCCTATTGCAATGACCCACAGCTCTCCAACGGCCAAATCCTCCATCAAACTAGCAGTGGATCAGGTCCAGATGCAACCTGGCTTTTTAAAGAGTGTGGGGGATGACACTGTGATTGGAGTTCATTTTACACCCAAAACACACCTATGGACAATTCTGGACAGCCAATCTGCTCTGTGAACCTACTGTGTATGACTGGAATGTTAAAAAAACAACCTCTAAACCTCTTTGAGCTAAGGATATACATCAAAACATGCCCAAGATGTTAAACTTCTAATCTTCTAAATTGAATAGGTTTTATCTGAACAGGTATAACTTGCCTCCTCTTTGTGTCCCTCCGGATCCTCCACATAGACTAGGACCTCACCACTGCCAGCTTCCAGAGTCTCCACAGTAAACACAGCGGGTTTCAGCACCTTGTTGCCATGAGGCTCAATACCTGAATACAGAGACATGGTGTATCAGTAAATCAGTGTATCATGGGTCTGTCCGGAGGGTTTTAATCCAGGGAGGGGTGCTTAAGTGTGGGTGCACGGGCTCCAGAGGGAGTGAGGAAAAGAACCAAGTTTAAAAAAAATAAAAATAAGCACACCCATGATACACTCAAAAATGCTACACAATTAGTAACAGGGTACATGGTGGCACAAAACAGTTACTTGCCATTATGAAAATCAACTTGATAGTACTAGGATATTTACAAGACACAGAGCTCTCTGTGTGTCACTGCTCTGGCAGGAAATCCAAAGAGAGTGAACAATAATCATTTTGCAATCATACAGTTCATATAAATGTTGTGAACCATGCATGTGCATTGCCACTGTTGGGCTACCCACCAGGTCCATAGGCTTTGGCCCTGTCAGGGAAAAGCTGTTTTGGCTTGAGAGGAGCTCCTGGCTTCAGCTTTGCTTTCGGGAACTGAGACAAGTAGGTCATCACTGAGTGCTCATCCACATCTGGGTCCACAATCTCCTCAGGTGCAATCACCTTAAGAGGAGACAAATAATCATTATAACAAGGTTTAATCGTTCATCATGACCAAGGTTGCCTGAATGAACATCTGTCTGGATTTGAATTGTGAATATAGTAAAGATAAAGATTAAAGATTAGTTTTTGTGTAACTTTCCGCAGTAATGATAATCACAAAAACCCTATAGTCTAATTTTAAATTGTTTGTTTGTTGTCATTTGTCAGTTGCCTTATTAAGCATAGTGCAATGGGATTTCACAATGATCAAACTTATATATTCCATTCACCTCTCTCCCTTTGAGCACTTGTTTGCCTGTCTATCACCAGAGACACAAAGCCATGCTCTATGCTGGTTATATTTAAACTCAGGACAGGGGGGTTAAGGATTCTTGCCCTCAATAAGCCAGCCAGGGGGATTTATCCTGAGCCAGACCTCTCCCACATCTCCTTAACACCACTACACTGGAATCCAGCCCCCAGGCCTGCAGAGCCATGACATACACCCAACAGCTATCTCACCAATGCTAAGCCTTGCAGAGAATAGCTAGCCCTGTGTCATAGACAAACAAGTAAACAACCTGAGAACATTACAATGTGGAGACTTAGAGTGTACAACTGGGACTGGAAATATTGCACTCTTCCTCTGTTTACATTGTCATTCTGTAGACATATGTACAGCTCTGTTTCAGTGGCAGGCTCGAAGGTGTTAAAAGAAAAAACAAAAAATTCAAAGATGTACCAAACAAATGTACAGTCACTGATTGAGAGCTACAATAAAATAAATGGAAATGTAGGAAGTGAGCTGGATAATAAATATTTCATGACACCCTCCAGCTTGTTAAACATGAGGTTCCACATCATTCCCAATACTTCTTTTTTCAGTTCAGCATTGCCTCACAGGTGTATGTGCATATAGAGATGCGTATTTGCATTTGAAAATGTGCCTTAGTTTAAATAGCTTGCAGATGATTCGTGCTTACTAAATGTATATCTACTGAATATAAATAATGTTGTCAATCAGAAAAAACATGACACTTTTCTTGTCATATTGTCCTAAGAGTCCAGCCCCACCCACCTGTCTAACATCTTACCTGAGGCACACCTAACCAGTCGTCAGCCTGTTGCATGGCTTCTCTGGCATTCTGCACAGGCTTGTTTGGGTCCCACTCAGCCCAGTCAGGACACAAACCTAACACAATGCAAACAGGATGATTAGACACAGACAAATGCAGGCTCACTTACACTGTGGTTGCTATAATTAGCCCACTTGGGCTGTCACTACTATCTCTTGAACACCTCATTCTACAACACTGCATGACCTTACCTACACTGGTTTGCCCCTGTGAATTCAGTATGTGTGACAATAGAAGGTCTCTCTTGAGGTAAAGGAAAACAGAAACAACCTTGACAGACACTCTGGCACTTTCAATGGGGCTAAAGCTAGTCTCCTATGTGCTGCTAATGCTTAAATAGGATTAGTGTTGGCAATCGAGTGAGCCACGCACTCCAAGGTCCATGCAAGCACACCACAGAATACCATTATCTTTGAACTAATATAGAAACAGGATCACAGCAATAAGTGCATTGATTCTACCTGCATTGGTAAAAGAAGGAGCGTACAATGACAATACAGAATAACGATTTTTTTGTCTTTTTATGTCATCTGGGAAGCACCAGTGGTGGGCCCCTCATGATATCGCTTTTCTCAAACTAATGTCAGCTTTGAAATATAACCATTGCTAATAGCTATATACTATATATAAATAACATAATATATACTGGATATACTACAAACTATGTGCCTGTTGTTTAGATTTCTCCATAGTTTTACCAAAATCTTTGTAATTTAACTTGTACTTTTGTGTTTGAATTGAAAGCAGAGCTTCTGCTTTTCAGAGCACAGCTATCATCTAGTCAGTTACTGTTTGGTATTAGCTGATGAAACAACAAAACCTTGTATGGTCAGCGGTGCGGTACAATGTTTGAAATATGCTTCTCCTCAGATCAATGGCTCATATAAACACTGTTAAACACTGTGTTCTATGCTCCTCGTGCTACTCCTCCACCTTTCTCTCAGTAAAGAGAGTACTCTTATGTTCCATGCTGGGAGAAAAAGCCTTAACTGGCAGTGACTCAAACTGTGGCCTCGTGGTCTACAGATCTGAGTTTTAGGCCCCTCCCTGTGACAGATCATTCTGTATTTTGATGCTGAGCCAAGCATCCCCCCTGACAGAAGAGGAGGAATGGTGTCCAAATTTGGGGGTGCTGTGTAGCAGACTATAAACACTAAAGCTGGGGT